>CAUJRU010004192.1:0-21211 GCA_963277665.1 Viscum album | reverse complement strand
TTTCAAATCAACTATATTTAAAATAAATATTAATCATTTGTTTATGAACCATTGATAAAATAATAATGTAACTAAAAGCCCATGTTACCTGATTGAGCTACAAACCTGAAAGGGAGGGGAGCCGAAGGCGGTGCAGCGAGAGAGAGGAGGCAGCGAAGGGGAGCCGGAGCCAAAGGCGGTGCAGCAAGGGATGGGACGGGCGGCGGCGGCGGCAGGGAGCTAGAGAAGAGGAGGCGGTGAGGGGATGGGGGACGGGCAACGAGGGGGGGGGGCTGTTTGAGGTGCGGGGGGGGGGGCATCCGGGGTGCGAGGAGCGGTCCGGGGTGCGGCGGGGGGGGGGGGGGGGCTGTACGGGGTGCTGGAGCCATCCGGGGTAGGGGGAGGGCTGAGGGGGCGGAGGGTGGATGGTGGAGGCCGGAGGACGTGTGGCGGGGGAGGCCGGGCGGCGGGGGGAGGCCGGGCGGCGGGGGAGGCCGGGCGGCGGGGGAGGTCGGGAGGCGGGGGGGGGGGGGGGCTTCGGGGGGGCGGCGATGGGGGGGGGGGGCGGCAGGGGAGGCCGGGAGGTGGGGGGGGAGGGCGGCGACGGGGGGGGGGGGGGGAGCGGGGGAGGCCGGGCGGCGGGGGGAGGCCGGGAGGCGGGGGGGGGGGGGGGGGAGGGCGGCGTCGGGGGGGGGGGGGAGGCGGGCGGCGGCGGGGGGGGGGGGGGAGGGCGGCATCGGGGGGGGCGGCGATGGGGGGTGGAGGGGGGGGGGGAGCCGGGTTCGATCGAGAGGGGGGCGCGCGGGGGGGGGGGGTCGCAAAAACCCTCGGGTTTTTTTAATCAAGGCCAGCTACTGCCATTGGCGGTCGCTATTATATATCTATAGCGACCGCCAATGGCGGTCGCCCGATTATGGGGGGCTTCAATGCCCCCTTTTCTAGTAGTGTTGGAATTGTTTTCTTTTTTTATGATCCTTACCCTATTTTTGTTGATTGGGAACCATGAATTTTTTTTAAAATTTCTCTAGGATAGCGACCGCCAATGGCGGTCGCTATAGCTCGGTCGAGCATCAGAACTGCGACCGCCACTGGTGGTCGCTGTAGCTCGGTCGAGGGATCAGGATAGTGACCGCCACTGGCCGTCACTATTGCTTGGCAAGAAATAGGTCAGCGACCACCTGGCGGTCACTGTAGGCCTACGACGGCGATCCTAAAGCAACCGCCAATGGCGGTCTCTAATGGCCGAATTTTTAGTAGTGTCATCACCCTATCCAACACATTAACATAAGTGGGGAAAATTTAGCAATAAAACCTAACAACAGATATCTAATCGAAGTACCAAATCGAACCATTGAGGCTTTATCCCCTCATTAGATAGAATATAAAGCAGAAACTTCAAGAGTTTAGTAAAGATATTTGAATACTCAGTCACAGTTCTATCAACCTGCTCAATCTTAAAAAACACCATAGCCTTGGCCAACACCATTGAATATGGATAGAAATAGTTGTGAAAAGAGCCATGAATTATTTCCACTCTAAGCCCTCATGTTTCCTTTCCAGCATCATCATGTCCCACCATCTCTTGATTGGTCCCTCCAGCATGAAAGTGGCACACTTCACCTTGATCATGCCCAATGCCTCTAAGAACTCAAATAGATGTTCTATCCTACCCAACCATTCCTCATCATGTTGAGGATCTGCAAAGCCTTTGAAAACTGGTGGCTTATGGAGATGGAACTCTATGGAACTAACTTTGAGAACATCCCTCTGAGGTTCTATAGATAGAGCCTGAATGGGAATCAGAGGTGGTGCTTATCCAGAGCTTGGACATCGCGCACAATCAGCTCAACTAGATTCGGGTCCACTGGAGGATTCACTCACTATGGTTCAACGACAGCTTCCTCCGGGATATGACCCGCATGTCTTCTTAGAGGCATGATGCTAAAAAATATCATATGACAATAAGGAAGACATTAGATAATGTTAAAAAAGAAAAATGAGGAAAACAAGATCCTGAATGATAGAACAAACAAGATTTGGATTTCACTCTATCAAAATCAAAATAGAGAAAAGCTTAAAACTAATACACAAGACATCTTTCTCTAACCACCCCTAGGGGATTGACGTTTATTGCAGGGAGAGCTAACCAAGCACTCAATCACAAATACCTCTTAAGAGTCGATAAGATTTCATAGAATCATACTAACTTCAAGATAAAAGATCAACCTGCCTTTAATACCACTTTGTCACAAACCAACACTACTGGAAATACACTATTTCCCAACGGTTTCTGAACCGTTGGGAAAGCCCCTCAAACCGTTGGAAAGGTTTTCCCAACGGTTTACTGGCAACCGTTGCAATAGGCCCATAGAAGTTACCCTACCCCAACGGTCTATCCCAACGGTTCTCCCAAACCGTTGGGAAAACCAAATACCATGGAACATTTTCCCAACGGTTCCAAACCGTTGGAATTGGTGAAGTCTTTCCCAACGGTTTAAAACCGTTGGAAAAGACATGCTAAAAACTTATATGCCAACGGTTTGAAACCGTTGGCATACCCTATGCTGCAAATTGCACCACCCTGCAATTTGCACAGCCCCTGTCCCCTGTCCATCACCACCAGTCATCAGGCCTCAGTTTCACCTCATTTTCACCTCATTTTCACCTCATTTTCGATCCAACTATTGTACCAGTAATAAAATAAAACATACATATTCAATTACGAATAAATTCATACACATTTAACATATAATGGATCCTGAAACTATAAAAATCCATAATTAAATTACAATTCATAAACATACATAATTCATATAGAATTCAATTTAAAATTTAGATGAAAATTATACGTGGAATCTGAAATTCAATTCATAATATGATCGGTTTTTTCTATACCATATATTTTTACCTCAAATGATGTCCATTTTAAACAAAATACATACACCTGAAGTGATACCGGCCACACCGCACCTCAGATTGAGGCGGGGTTAACTCGTACACGTCACATTTGACTCATGGATCATTGTGCTAAAGTATCGACAGAATCCTAATGCGTTGGTCGTTTTCCGTATGCCAGTTGATGTTTTTCACTTAAAATGGCGTCCTTTTGAAACAAAAGACTGACACTTTTTGAGTGGTGTCGGCCACACCGCGTCTCCGATTGTGGAGGGGTTGATTCGTACACGTCACATATGACCCATGGATCGTTCTCCTAAAGTTTCAACGGAAACCGAATCCGTTTGGTCGTTTTTCCGTATGTACTTAAAATGGTGTTCATTTTAAACAAAAGAGAGCCACTTAAACTTATCCCGGCCACACCGCGACTCGGATTCATCCCGGGTTGGCTCGTACACGACACATATGACCCATGGATTGTTGGGATAAATTATCAACAGATTCGGAATGCGTTTGGTCGGTTTTCCGTAAGCCAGTTGATGCTTTTCACTTAAAATGACGTCCTTTTGAAACAAAAGACGGACACTTTGAGTGGTGTCGGCCACACCGCGTCTCCGGATTGAGCTGAAACCACCTTGAAACATTCTAATTATTATTCGTGACATGTACGCGCAGACGGCACGTCAATCGGACGTGCGGTTTTGCCCGGTACGGATCAATATTCATGTTTTAAGTGATGCGCGTGCTTCGAAACGCGCGTGAGGGGGTCCAAATGGGCCGAACGATGTCGGAATGGCCTGAAATCAGACGAGAAATACGGGTGAGTGATTTATGAAGTGGTCGAGCAGACGGCACGTCAATCGGACGTGCCGTGTGCCCGCGGTGACCGACAACGCAGTTATGGTGTCATAAACGGCCAACACGGGCGTCCAACGGTCAAATTCATAGCGGACGACCACGGATTCACCCGAAACCACCGTGAAACATTCTAATTATTATTCGTGACGTGTACGCGCAGACGGCACGTCAATCGGACGTGCGGTTTGCGCGGTACGGCTCAATATTAGTGTTTTAAGTGATGCGCGCGCTTCGTAAACGCGCGTGAGGGGGGTCCAAACGGGACCGAACGATGTCGGAATGGCCTGAAATCAGACGACAAATACGGGTGAGTTATTTATGAAGTAGTCGAGAAGACGGCACGTCAATCGACTTGTCGTGTGCCCGCGGTGACCGAGAACGCAGTTATGGTGTCATAAACGGCCAGAACGGGCGTCCAACGGTCAAATTCATAGCGTACGACCTTGGATTGAGCTGAAACCACGTGAAACATTCTAATTATTATTTGTGATGTGTACGCGCAGACGGCACGTCAATCGGACGTGCGGTTTGCGCGGTACGGCTCAATATTAGTGTTTTAAGTGATGCGCGCGCTTCGTAAAGCGCGTGAGGGGGTCCAAACGGGACCGAACGATGTCGGAATGACCTAAAATCAGACGACAAATACGGGTGAGTGATTTCTGAAGTGGTCGAGCAGACGGCACGTCAATCGGACTTGTCGTGTGCCCGCGGTGACCGACAACGCAGTTATGGTGTCATAAACGGCCAGAACGGGCGTCCAATGGTCAAATTCATAGAGGACGGCCTCGGATTGAGCTGAAACCATCGTGGAACATTATAATTATTATTCGTGATGTGTACGCGTAGATGACACGTCAATCGGACGTGCGGTTTGCACGGTACGGCTCAATATTCGTGTTTTATGTGATGCCGCCCGCTTCGTAAACGCGCGTGAGGGGGGTCCAAACGGGCAACGAACGATGTCGGAATGACCTAAAATCAGACGACAAATACGGGTGACTGATTTATGAAGTGGTCGAGCAGACGGCACGTCAATCGGACGTGCCGTGTGCCCGCGGTGACCGACAACGCAGTTCTCGTGTCATAAACGGCCAGAACGGGCGTCCAACGGTCAAATTCATAGCGGACGACCTCGTATTGAGCTGAAACCACCGTGGAACATTCTAATTATTATTCGTGACGTGTACGCGCAGACGGCACATCAATCGGACGTGCGGTTTGCGCGGTACGGCTCAATATTCGTGTTTTAAGTGATGCGCGCGCTTCGTAAACGCGCGTGAGGGGGGTCCAAACGGGCCGAACGATGTCGGAATGGCCTGAAATCAGACGACAAATACGGGTGACTGATTTCTGAAGTGGTTCGAGCAGATGGCACGTCAATCGGACGTTCCGTGTGCCCGCGGTGACCGACAACGCAGTTCTGGTGTCATAAACGGCCAGAACGGGCGTCCAACGGTCAAATTCATTGCGGACGCCTCAGATTGAGCTGAAACCACCGTGGAACATTCTAATTATTATTCGTGACGTGTACGCGTAGACGGCACGTCAATCGGACGTGCGGTTTTGCGCGGTACGGCTCAATATTCGGGTTTTAAGTGATGCGCGCGCTTCGTAAACGCGCGTGAGGGGGGTCCAAACGGGCCGAACGATGTCGGAATGGCCTGAAATCAGACGACAAATACGGGTGACTGATTTATGAAGTGATCGAGCAGACGGAACGTCAATCGGACTTGTCGTGTGCCCGCGGTGACCGAGAACGCAGTTATGGTGTCATAAACGGCCAGAACGGGCGTCCAACGGTCAAATTCATAGCGTACGACCTCGGATTGAGCTGAAACCACCGGAAACATTCTAATTATTATTCGTGACGTGTACGCGTAGACGGCACGTCAATCGGACGTGCGGTTTGCGCGGTACGGCTCAATATTAGTGTTTTAAGTGATGCGCGCGCTTCGTAAACGCGCGTGAGGGGGGTCCAAACGGGCTCGAACGATGTCGGAATGGCCTAAAATCAGACGACAAATACAGGTGAGTGATTTCTGAAGTGGTCGAGCAGACGTCACGTCAATCGGACTTGCCGTGTGCCCGCGGTGACCGACAACGCAGTTATGGTGTCATAAACAGCCAGAACGGGCGTCCAACGGTCAAATTCATAGCGGACGACCTCGGATTGAGCTGAAACCACCGTGGAACATTCTAATTATTATTCGTGATGTGTACGCGCAGACAGAACGTCAATCGGACGTGCGGTTTGCGCGGTACGGCTCAATATTCGTGTTTTAAGTGATGCGCGCGCTTCGTAAACGCGCGTGAGGGGGGTCCAAATGGGCCGAACGATGTCGGAATGGCCTGAAATCAGACGATAAATACGGGTGAGTGATTTATGAAGTGTCGAGCAGACGGCACGTCAATCGGACGTGCCGTGTGCCCGCGGTGACCGACAACGCAGTTATGGTGTCATAAACGGCCAAAACGGGCGTCCAACGGTCAAATTCATAGCGGACGACCACAGATTCACCCGAAACCACCGTGAAACATTCTAATTATTATTCGTGACGTGTACGCGCAGACGGCACGTCAATCGGACGTGCAGTTTGCGCGGTATGGCTCAATATTAGTGTTTTAAGTGATGCGCGCGCTTCGTAGGGGGGTCCAAATGGGGCCCGAACGATGTCGGAATGGCCTGAAATCAGACGAAAAATACGGGTGAGTTATTTATGAAGTGGTCGAGCAGACGGCACGTCAATCGACGTGCCGTGTGCCCGCGGTGACCGACAACGCAGTTCTGGTGTCATAAACGGCCAGAACGGGCGTCCAACGGTCAAATCATAGCGTACGACCTCGGATTGAGCTGAAACCACCGTGAAACATTCTAATTATTATTCGTGACGTGTACGCGCAGACGGCACGTCAATCGGGCGTGCGGTTTGCGCGGTACGGCTCAATATTAGTGTTTTAAGTGATGCACGCGCTTCGTAAACGCGCGTGAGGGGGGTCCAAACGGGCCGAACGATGTCAGAATGGCCTAAAATCAGACGACAAATACGGGGTGAGTGATTTCTGAAGTGGTCGAGCAGACGGCACGTCAATCGGACTTGTCGTGTGCCCGCGTGACCGACAACGCAGTTATGGTGTCATAAACGGCCAGAACGGGCGTCCAACGGTCAAATTCATAGCGGACGGCCTCGGATTGAGCTGAAACCATCGTGGAACATTCTAATTATTATTCGTGACGTGTACGCGCAGACGGCACGTCAATCGGACGTGCGGTTTGCGCGGTACGACTCAATATTCGTGTTTTAAGTGATGCGCGCGCTTCGTAAACGCGCGTGAGGGGGGTCCAAACGGGCCGAACGATGTCGGAATGGCCTGAAATCAGACGACAAATACGGGTGACTGATTTCTGAAGTGGTCGAGCAGACGGCACATCAATCGACGTGCCGTGTGCCCGCGGTGACCGACAACGCAGTTATGGTGTCATAAACGGCCAGAACGGGCGTCCAACGGTCAAATTCATAGCGGACGACCTCGGATTGAACTGAAACCACCGTGGAACATTCTAATTATTATTCGTGACGTGTACGCGCAGACGGCACGTCAATCGGACTTGCGGTTTGCACGGTACGGCTCAATATTCGTGTTTTAAGTGATGCGCGCGCTTCGTAAACGCGCGTGAGGGGGGTCCAAACGGGTCCGAACGATGTCGGAATGGCCTGAAATCAGACGACAAATACGGGTGACTGATTTCTGAAGTGGTCGAGCAGACGGCACGTCAATCGGACGTGCCGTGTGCCCGCGGTGACCGACAACGCAGTTCTGGTGTCATAAACGGCCAGAACGGGCGTCCAACGGTCAAATTCATAGCGGACGACCACGGATTCACCCGAAACCACCGTGAAACATTCTAATTATTATTCGTGACGTGTACGCGCAGACGGCACGTCAATCGGACGTGCGGTTTGCGCGGTACGGCTCAATATTAGTGTTTTAAGTGATGCGCGCGCTTCGTAAACGCGCGTGAGGGGGGGTCCAAACGGGCCGAACGATGTCGGAATGGCCTGAAATCAAACGCTAAATACGGGTGAGTGATTTATGAAGTGGTCGAGCAGACGGAACGTCAATCGGACGTGCCGTGTGCCCGCGGTGACCGACAACGCAGTTATGGTGTCATAAACGGCCAAAACGGGCGTCCAACGGTCAAATTCATAGCGGACGACCACGGATTCACCCGAAACCACCGTGAAACATTCTAATTATTATTCGTGACGTGTACGCGCAGACGGCACGTGAATCGGACGTGCGGTTTGCGCGGTACGGCTCAATATTCGTGTTTTAAGTGATGCGCGCGCTTCGTAAACGCGCGTGAGGGGGGTCCAAACGGGCCGAACGATGTCGGAATGGCCTGAAATCAGACAATAATTACGGGTGAGTGATTTATGAAGTGGTCGAGTAGACGGCATGCCAATCGGACGTGCCGTGTGCCCGCGGTGACCGACAACGCAGTTATGGTGTCATAAACGGCCAAAACGGGCGTCCAACGGTCAAATTCATAGCGGACGGCCACGGATTCACCCGAAACCACCGTGAAACATTCTAATTATTATTCGTGACGTGTACGCGCAGACGGCACGTCAATCGGACGTGCGGTTTGCGCGGTACGGCTCAATATTAGTGTTTTAAGTGATGCGCGCGCTTCGTAAACGCGCGTGAGGGGGGTCCAAACGGGCCGAACGATGTCGGAATGGCCTGAAATCAGACGACAAATACGGGTGACTGATTTCTGAAGTGGTCGAGTAGACGGCACGTCAATCGGACTTGTCGTGTGCCCGCGGTGACCGAGAACGCAGTTATGGTGTCATAAACGGCCCAGAACGGGCGTCCAACGGTCAAATTCATAGCGTACGACCTCAGATTGAGCTGAAACCACCGTGAAACATTCTAATTATTATTCGTGACGTGTACGCGCAGACGGCACGTCAATCGGACGTGCGGTTTGCGCGGTACGGCTCAATATTAGTGTTTTAAGTGATGCGCGCGCTTCGTAAACGCGCGTGAGGGGGGTCCAAACGGGCCGAACAATGTCGGAATGGCCTAAAATCAGACGACAAATACGGGTGAGTGATTTCTGAAGTGGTCGAGTAGACGGCACGTCAATCGGACTTGTCGTGTGTGCCCGCGGTGACCGACAACGCAGTTATGGTGTCATAAACGGCCAGAACGGGCGTCTCAACGGTCAAATTCATAGCGGACGGCCTCGGATTGAGCTGAAACCATCGTGGAACATTCTAATTATTATTCGTGACGTGTACGCGCAGACGGCACGTCAATCGGACGTGCGGTTTGCGCGGTACGGCTCAATATTCGTGTTTTAAGTGATGCGCGCGCTTCGTAAACGCGCGTGAGGGGGGTCCAAACGGGCCGAACGATGTCGGAATGGCCTGAAATCAGATGACAAATACGGGTGACTGATTTCTGAAGTGGTCGAGCAGACGGCACGTCAATCGGACGTGCCGTGTGCCCGCGGTGACCGACAACGCAGTTCTGGTGTCATAAACGGCCAGAATGGGCGTCCAACGGTCAAATTCATAGCGGACGACCTCGGATTGAGCTGAAACCACCGTGGAACATTCTAATTATTATTCGTGACGTGTATGCGCAGACGGCACGTCAATCGGACGTGCGGTTTGCGCGGTACGGCTCAATATTCGTGTTTTAAGTGATGCGCGCGCTTCGTAAACGAGCGTGAGGGGGGTCCAAACGGGCCGAACGATGTCGGAATGACCTGAAATCAGACGACAAATACAGGTGAGTGATTTCTGAAGTGGTCGAGCAGACGGCACGTCAATTAGACTTGTCGTGTGCCTGCGGTGACCGACAACGCAGTTATGGTGTCATAAACGGCCAGAACGGGCGTCCAACGGTCAAATTCATAGCGGACGACCTCAGATTGAGCTGAAACCACCGTGGAACATTCTAATTATTATTCGTGACGTGTACACGCAGACGGCACGTCAATCGGACGTGCGGTTTGCGCGGTACGGCTCAATATTCGTGTTTTAAGTGATGCGCGCGCTTCGTAAACGCGCGTGAGGGGGGTCCAAACGGGCCGAACGATGTCGGAATGGCCTGAAATCAGACGACAAATACGGGTGACTGATTTCTGAAGTGGTCGAGCAGACGGCACGTCAATCGGACGTGCCGTGTGCCCGCGGTGACCGACAACGCAGTTCTGGTGTCATAAACGGCCAGAACGGGCGTCCAACTGTCAAATTCATAGCGGACGACCTCGGATTGAGCTGAAACCACCGTGGAAAATTCTAATTATTATTCTTGACGTGTACGCACAGACGGAACGTCAATCGGACGTGCGGTTTGCGCGGTACGGCTCAATATTCGTGTTTTAAGTGATGTGCGCGCTTCGTAAACGCGCGTGAGGGGGGTCCAAACGGGCCGAACGATGTCGGAATGGCCTGAAATCAGACGATAAATACGGGTGAGTGATTTATGAAGTGGTCGAGCAGACGACACGTCAATCGGACGTGCCGTGTGCCCGCGGTGACCGACAACGCAGTTATGGTGTCATAAACGGCCAAAACGGGCGTCCAACGGTCAAATTCATAGCGGACGACCTCGGATTGAGCTGAAACCACCGTGGAACATTCTAATTATTATTCGTGACGTGTACGCGCAGACGGAATGTCAATCGGACGTGCGGTTTGCGCGGTACGGCTCAATATTCGTGTTTTAAGTGATGCGCGCGCTTCGTAAACGCGCGTGAGGGGGGTCCAAACGGGCCGAACGATGTCGGAATGGCCTGAAATCAGACGACAAATAAGGGTGACTGATTTCTGAAGTGGTCGAGCAGACGGCACGTCAATCGGACGTGCCGTGTGCCCGCGGTGACCGACAACGCAGTTCTGGTGTCATAAACGCCCAGAACGGGCGTCCAACGGTCAAATTCATAGCGGACGGCTCGGATTGAGCTGAAACCACTGTGGAACATTCTAATTATTATTCGTGACGTGTACGCGCAGACGGCACGTCAATCGACATGCGGTTTGCGCGGTACGGCTCAATATTCATGTTTTAAGTGATGCGCGCGCTTCGTAAACGCGCGTGAGGGGGGTCCAAACGGGCCGAACGATGTCGGAATGGCCTGAAATCAGACGACAAATACGGGTGACTGATTTCTGAAGTGGTCGAGTAGACGGCACGTCAATCGGACGTGCCGTGTGCCCGCGTGACCGACAACGCAGTTCTGGTGTCATAAACGGCCAGAACCGGGCGTCCAACGGTCAAATTCATAGAGGACGACCTCGGATTGAGCTGAAACCACCGTGGAACATTCTAATTATTATTCTTGACGTGTACGCGCAGACGACACATCAATCAGACGTGCGGTTTGTGCGGTACGGCTCAATATTCGTGTTTAAGTGATGCGCGCGCTTCGTAAACGCGCGTGAGGGGGTCCAAACGGGCCGAACGATGTCGGAATGGCCTGAAATCAGACGACAAATACGGGTGACTGATTTATGAAGTGGTCGAGAAGACGGCACGTCAATCGGACGTGCCGTGTGCCCGCGGTGACCGACAACGCAGTTCTGGTGTCATAAACGGCCAGAACGGGCGTCCAACGGTCAAATTCATAGAGGGACGACCTCGGATTGAGCTGAAACCACCGTGGAACATTCTAATTATTATTCGTGATGTGTACGCGCAGACGACACGTCAATCGGACGTGCGGTTTGCGCGGTACGGCTCAATATTCGTGTTTTAAGTGATGCGCGCGCTTCGTAAACGCGCGTGAGGGGGGTCCAAACGGGCCGAACGATGTCGGAATGGCCTGAAATAAGACGACAAATACGGGTGAGTGATTTCTGAAGTGGTCGAGCAGACGGCACGTCAATCGGACATGCCGTGTGCCCGCGATGACCGACAACGCAGTTATGGTGTCATAAACGGCCAGAACGGGCGTCCAACGGTCAAATTTATAGCGGACGGCCTCGGATTGAGCTGAAACCATCGTGGAACATTCTAATTATTATTCGTGATGTGTACACGCAGACGACACGTCAATCGGACGTGCGGTTTGCGCGGTACGGCTCAATATTCGTGTTTTAAGTGATGCGCGCGCTTCGTAAACGCGCGTGAGAGGGGTCCAAACGGGCCGAACGATGCCAGTTGATGTTTTTCACTTAAAATGATGTCCTTTTGAAACAAAAGACATACACTTTGAGTTGTTCCGACCACACCGTGCCTCGGATTGAGGTGGGGATGACTCGTACACGTCACATATGACCCATGGATCGTTGTCCTAAAGCATCAACACATTTCGAATGCGTTTGGTCAGTTTTTCGTATGTCACTTTTTGTTTTCACTTAAAATCTTATGGAAATTCATATAGAATATTTTTATATCATATTTAGTATGGATTAGATTTTAGTTGATCGTGCTATGAAACATTTCAGAGCTAATGAAATTAAGGAAGGTGGAGGGGATGTCCGGGGGGCTGTCCGGGGGGCTATCCGGGGTCCAGGGTGGAGGGTTGGGGGCTGTACGGGGGGCTGTCCGCGGGGGCTGTCCGGGGGGGCTGTCCGGTGGGTGTCCGGGGGGCTGTCTGGGGACCAAGGATGAGGGTGGGGGGGATGTGCGGGGTCTGTCCGGAGGGTGTTTGAGGGTTCTTCAGGGGGTTGTCCGGGGTTGTTTAGGGGGCTGTCCGGTGGTTGTTCAGGGGGTTGTCCGGGGTTGTTCAGGGGGTTGTCCGGGGGGTGTTTGGGGGGTTGTCTGGGGTCCAAGGGGGAGGGTGGGGGGGTTGTCCGGGGGGCTGTCCCGGGGCTATCCGGGGTCCAGGGTGGAGGGTTGGGGGCTGTACGGGGGGCTGTCCAGGGGGCTGTCCAGGGGGCTGTCCGCGGGGCTGTCCGGGGGGTGTTTGGTGGGTGTTCGGGGTCCAAGGGGGAGGGGGGGGGGGGGGTTGTCCAGGGTCCAAGAATGAGGGGGGTTGTCCAGGGAGTTCTCAAACACACAACCACTAAAAGACAACAACATCCATAAAAACAGACAATATATAAAAATAACTCAACTCCAATACTATACTACGAGTCTAGATAAAACCAACAACTAGAATAGATTAAACATCAAATCTCAAGTCAAAAATGTAACAGATCAATATGTCCCACATCAGCATCACCATCTCCATCATCATCATCATCATCGCCCTCGTCATCGTCCTCCTCATCGTCATCACCCTCCACAATGCCTTCCTCCTCGCCTTCGCCCTCCTCCTCGCCCTCCTCATCTCCCTCCTCTTCCGCATCAGACTGCTCTCCATCATCATCTTCAAGCTCGACATCGGCCTGACCACCACTGGAACTGCCACCTGGTGCACCATATATAGAATGTATCGACGACATGTATTCATCAATCGCTGGGCTGGCCTCTGCTGGAAGTGTTGGACGTAGAACTTCAATAAATTTCATAAATGCACTGTTTTCCCTTGCAGACTGTTCTGCCGTCTCTGTGGCCCTTTTCTCAGCCTGTTCTGCCTGTGCCCTAACTTGCTGCAGCTCGGTGGCACTACAACTCGTACCTGAGGTAGGCCAATACCTCGTCGGGGCTATCCTAGGTCGGCAGCGTACTCTGCCAGAATGATCATCTCCCAACACCTGATGTAAGTGATCAGATGGCCCAAAATTGTCTGCTTCTTGGGCATCGAGGGCCTCTAAAGCATCCTGTTACAAATATAAATATATTGTTAAGTTACGAAATAGATATTAAAATATAAAATCAACAGATTAAAACTTACAATCTGCTGCTGAGTCGCTTCGTTGACAGCACGTCCATCCTTTTTTCGTCTACTCGAGCAAAACAGTTTTGCTCGAGGCACACGTCCTTCAATATTTTGTACTTGCCTCTACAATGACATTGAAAACAAAATTTATATAAAGACTTCAGCAAATAATTAAATAATTGAGGAAACAAAAGAAAATGTAAGTCGTAAAGAAAACTTATAAACAATTGTCATACCTGCTGCCTCTCATGATCCGGCATCGTCGTGCGTCCTAGTGTATGGAGGTATTTTTTTGCATCAATGTTTTTTTTATTTTTTCCAGATGATTCCTAAATAAAATTCGATAATGCAAAGGATAATATTAATGCAAAACTTGAAAGTTATTATTTAAATACCTCAAATGTAATTCATACCTTAAACTGGGTACTCGTCCAATGAGTAATCATCTGACGATACTGCTCTATAGGACAATCATCCACGACTGGTACCGCCTCTAACTCAGTGCCAACTCTAGCACGCCAGCCAATATACAGCTCATGCTTGTAGGCTCTCCAAAGCTCGCCTAAATCCTTTAGACGTTCCATTCGTGCACCCTCACCATCAGGAAAATTAAATCGAAGCTGAAATGAAAATATTAATTTATATAAATACAAAAAAAATTCATGGCATTAAATACAACAGATTTTTTTACCCATATCTCTGCCCAAGCTCTATCTTTGACCTCATGTGGCAAATGTCTCCACGACAGCGGGCTGACGGGAATGATGTCGGAGTATTTGGCAAGCGTCGCCATAAAACTCCGACATTGCTGCCCTGTTTTCTCAACCATCTGATTGTCTTCATTATATTCCACCATAACCTGTGTGCGACGGTTCCACACCGAACGCATGCGTGTACGGCCCCGCCCCCGCCTCCTTTCAGTAGATGTATCTCTCATGAAAGAAAAACAAATATTTTATCAAAACATGTTATAATGAAAATAAATATTGCTATAAAAATTTGATAGGGTTTTATAAATATACTTGTGCTAGTCTGATCAATGAGTGGCGCCGGATCCACAGAACCTGATGGAACACCCTCTGGTGGAACAGGAGTCGAAGACGATGGAATATAAAAGCTCGGAGAGACAGAAGTAGAAGGAAAAGAAGATGGAACAACTGTATGACCTGATGCTGACTGGGGAGTGGGAATCATCATGGGATGTGAAAATGATGGGGCAGAAGATGCAGAAGGTAGCGAAAACATGGGAGGTCTAAATATCCCGTGTGTCCCTAACGACACACCGGGATCAGAATGTGGGAAGGCTGAAATGTCAGTGGGAGGGGCAGGGTCTAGTCGGGCACGCGCAGCTCTATGTCCACCTCTGGTACGAACCCTCCTCGTACCACCGGCCTGAGTACTAGGACCAGTACTAGGCTCCTCGTCGAATAACTGTCGACGTAATGGTGGATCCTACAAAAAAGTTTACAAAAAAAATTAATCACATGACATTATATATTCTGTAAATATATATATATATATTTGAAATAAAGTACTCACTGTAGGTACTAATGGTGGAATGCCCATCTCCTCCATCCGACGATTGTTCTCCGCCATTTTATTTCTTCGTCTCTCTTCAATTGGCTTCATTTCCTGCATTGGAAAACAAATATGTAATTAATTAGAAAAAGAAAATTATTGTGTAAACAAAAAAACTAAATATATGAGGGAATGAGGGGATTCATTGGTAATTTAGCTATCAATTGTTTTAGAAGAGCTTGAATGAATTTAATAAAACATACAAGTTGTAATGTTCACCAAGTTAGAAATATTGTTTGATTTGGTTTGAATACAGTTCAATTCCAAATTAGAAAATTCAATTCAAATAAAACAGCAACCAATAAACATTGAAAATTCACATAACGGTCAAGTCAGCTAAAACATATTTGTGATCAATACTAAATAAATATGAATATTACCAACCTTAACAACCCAACTTGAGGTAAACCAAAAGAATTGAGAACATGGATGAATGATTCTATATATTTCCAACCACAACTTCAGGTTCACAATCAACTCTGACAATTGAGCTATTGGAGTCATCAAAAGAAATAAATGGATTGGTTCCAATGGCAATAGGGACAGTGTCAATTCCATCATTAGCATCATCAAAAATATGTCTTGGAATTACTTCAACTACGACACCAAATTCAGGTTGAAGTTGATCTTTGAAATAAAAAACTTGTTTAGCCATTGATGCCAACACATATGGTTCTTCGGTTGCAAGAGTGCGGGTCATATTAATTACTCGAAATCCACAATCATCAATAAATGTGCCATGTCTCGTCATCGAATCAAACCAATGGCATTTCATCATTGTGACTCGTCCATGAGAGTAATAATCCAATATTATTATTTTCTCAACGACTCCATAATAACCCACATTTTCAAGTCGCGGTCTACTATCTTATGCGCTGGCATAACAATCTGTTGTGGCAGTAACCATAATACCATCATGTTGTGTTCTCATGTTTTTGGCTCGTTCAGTGACAATAAATCCGTACCCATTGATAACAATTGATTTACAGTCACGAACCACGGTATTAGGACCAAAAGCCAAAGCTCTTATTTCCTCAGAGACAGAGTCAGCAGACAAACTCAATACCTGCAATATAAATGACAGTTAAACTTAAGTAAATATTGAAATAATTAATTTAAACAGTAATATTTTTACCTTCAATTTTAACCAAGCAGAAAACTCTTTGCTATGCAAAGTCTCTCTCCTTCTCAAAGATAAAGAACGATGCTTCCTATTTATCATTGTTTTATGTTCCCTGTAGATAAAAAAATATGAATAGTTTAACAGATATATATGTAAGATATACATATTCAATTTTGTTACCTGATATAGTCATCGAACAAATCACAGTTGAACAAAACTGTGCGATGTGCCATCTCCCGCTCTTCATGGCTTAATGTCTTCAATGTATATGATCCTGGAATTCCTCCTGTTTGAGGAATTGATGGAAAACTGGGTTCAATTTTCTCATATTTTTCTTCTTCATTTCTCATTGGTCTGTTCATTCTTGTAGTAAGATCAGAAAAATACATTGAACAGAAATCCATACATTCTTGAGCTAAGTAACCGTTCACGATAGAACCTTCGGGATGATTCTTGTTTCGAACATAAGACTTTAATGTGAACATATTTCTTTCAGTTGGATACATCCAACGAAAAGAAACAGGTCCTCCGAGAAGTATTTCAGTTGGAATATGGACAGTCAGATGCAGCATGCATGTGAAAAATAATGGGGGAAATATTTTCTCCAACTCACACAAAATTAATGGGGCATCTGTCAACATTTTTTTCAAGAAAGACTTGGACAACTTCTTAGCACAAAGATCTCTAAACAAATGGCACAACCGAATAACACCCACCCTTACATTATTGGACAAAAGATGACGGATTGCTATTGGAAGCAACTCATGCAGTAGAACGTGATAATCATGAGTCTTCAAAGATTTTAGCTTCAACTCTCTTCTGTTGACCCGTTTAGATATGTTGCTTGAATAGCCATCAGGAACTCTAATAGTCTCTAATACTTCCAAAAATTGTTTTTTTTCAGTAGGTGTCATCACATAAGAAGCACATGGAAGTTGCCATTTATTTTCACTAATACGCACAGGATGCAATTCTGGTCTGATGCCCCAATCCACCAAGTCACGTCGAGATCGTAAATCATCTTTTGTCTTCCCCTTGACATTTAGAAGAACTGAAAGCAACATTTCACATATATTCTTTTCAATATGCATTACGTCTAAGCAATGACGTAGAAAATTGGTAGACCAATAAGGCAAATCAAAAAAGATACTCCTCTTCCTCCAATTGTAACAGGTTTCTGTGGAAACATTCTTTCTCTTTCCAGATTTCATTTGACCCTTCCCGAACGAAAAACTGAAATCTTTCAATTCATTAAGCACATCAGTTCCAGACATACGCTGAGGTGGATCATCGGTCTCTATAGTATTATCAAATCTTCGACGATTCATTCTATATGGATGATCCTTTGGCAAAAATCGTCGATGTCCCATAAAACTGAAACTACAACGATGTTTCAGTCTTCTGGATCGTGTATTCTTCATACAAACTGGACATGAAAGTTTCCCCTTCGTGCTCCATCCAGACATCATTGCATAAGCCGGAAAATCATCGATTGTCCACATAAGCGCAGCGCGCATCTGAAATATGTCTTTCGAACATGCATCGTATGTGCGCACACCCACATCCCAAAGAAGCTTCAACTCTTTTATTAAAGGTTGCATGTATACATCAATATCAATGCTAGGATCAGAAGGACCAGATATGAGTATACTCATGAAAGTGAAATGTTTTTTCATACACAACCATGGGGGAAGATTATAAATGTGTATAAAAACTGGCCATGTGCTGTGCGAAGTAAGCATCTGCCCAAACGGATTAAAACCGTCGCATGAAAGACCCAGCCTCACATTACGCACGTCAGCTGCAAAATCAGGATGTCGAGCATCAAATCTCTTCCATGCAAATCCATCTGCAGGATGAACCAACTCATCATCAGTCTTCTTTCTCTCGGTATCATGCCATCTCATTTTTATTGATATGTCATCAGACATAAAAATATTCTGGAGTCTGGGGATCAATGGAAAGTGCCACATTACTTTCTGTGGAACGCGGGATGGTGTTCCATCAGATTTTGACTTCCAGCGGGATGTGCCACATTTTATACAATCATTTCGTTCAGCGGTTTCCTCCCAGAATAAACTGCAATCTTTCGGGCAAGCATGAATTTTGTTTCTTGAAAATCCAAGTTCCTCAACTAACTTCCATGCCATATAGTGGTTTGAGGGAATATCTGCATCATCTGGAAGTAAATCCTTCAAGAGGGTAATAATGTAATCGATTGATGTATTAGAAATCCCATACATAGTTTTCCCATGAAATAATCGGATTAAAAATTCCAGCTTTTTCATTTTATCGCATTGCCGATATACTGGAGTCGTGGCAGCATCATTCAATTTTTTCACCCTATCAATATCATCATTTTCACTAGATGCATCAGCTGTCCTCATATCGAAGTCTTCTTGAGTCGAAATCCTTTCTTTTTCATGATGACGAATAAACGGAAACCGATCATCTAACAAATTCTCCATTCCAGTCTTTTCATTTCGATCATCACCAATTTGAGATTTCGTTTTCTCCCCATTGTGATACCACAGAAAGTAGTTTGCTTGAAACCCATTTTTGGTTATGTGGTAGCTGACTTCTTCACGGCTCAACCAAGGTCTACCAACACAATTGGAACATGGGCAGTGTATGCGACCACTATCTGAAGCATTGTGAAATGAAAAATCTATAAAGCTCTCCAAATTTTTTTGAAAATCATCTGAGATCCGATCGGTTTCATACATCCAACTTCTGTCCATTCTGTAAAAAGAATTTATATAAGTCATTTTGTCATAAACAATTCAATAGGCATTAACTATAATAGAATATACATTTAAGTAAACGATAAAGGAAGAAAATAATCAAGGTATCAACTACACATGTCAAAAAAACATACAAATGTGTTATTGAAAAAATGTAAAACCAACAAGAACTTAATGTGTTATATCACATAACAGCATGAATCATCCCATAACCATATTAGTAGGGTATCATGAACATGAATAACATCAACCTTGTGCCATCCTCCTACCCTACATGACCCCAACCACATGCGACATCTTATTATAGCCTTATCACATCACACCTCATCGAAAAACACTAGGGAAATCATAGTACATCTCACCTGAAGACACATGGACAATCACATCGCATCTTGCCTAAAAACACATGGTCAATCACTTTTGAAGGAAGAGTAGGGAAGACATGGTAGCTATCCAAACATATAACCACCATCCTAGATATTAGAAAAAATACCCATAACTCAAAACCTCTGATCGTTGGTAAGTTTATCCAACTCTGGTTGGGAATGTGTAGAAATAACATAAAAATACATGATATATAGATAGCACAAAATACTCAACCTATGGGTTCACATTAACTACATAATCACACACTTCACTACTACCATAAAACACATAAACCACACCACCACCACACAAGACACATATCATTGGAATATAATTCTACATTCAATAAGTCTATCTATGGAATTATCATAAGAATCCATGTATCAATTGGAATATAATTCTACATTCAATAATTCTATCTATGGAATCCCTCCCTTGGATCCATGTATCACCAATGGCTTAATCAATATTCAAAGAAATGAGTCTATCCGTGGAATTCCACTGTGAATCCATTTATCACATAAAGAATATAAGTTAATAGAAACAAGATTATATACCTGACATCCTAATAGAATCCATGTATCACTATTTACTATTAATCATTTAATGAATTTCATTTCATTTAAACAATTCATTAAACATACCAAGGTAAAAAACAAAGGTATTTAATACAACTCACCTCAAAATGGCGACTCAATCAAATAATAACCTGAAAACAACGAACCTTCATTTACTCATGTTGTAATGACAAGATAATGAGATTCTCTTGCTTAATCAATCAATTCCATATCATGGTCTCAACATAACTCATAATGGCTAGAAATTCAATGAAAATTCAAGCACTCACATGGGAATTTTTAATATAACACTCCTAACAAGACTATAAAGATATCACATGCATTAGTTATAATATATCTAACATGGTAGCATAAAATATAAGATAAATTCAATCCAATTTCATAGATTCATAGCATAGTCTCTACTTTACTCACATTGGCAAGGCAATACAATTAAAACATGTGTTAAAAAATAATTGGCATTCATGTGTTAAAGGGGAATGCAAACCATAAAATACCCTTAATTAATTTAATTTACAATTCAATTCAGAAATCGAACAATCAATTCGATTTATATAACCTTTCACAAATGACATCCCATGTTCAAGGGGTAAAATCCAAAAAGGAATCACATCTTTGTAAGATTACATACATAAATTCATGATCAGAAATGTAAAAAATAGGATTATTTAAAACTCCACATAATTCTTATACAATCCATAGAAATTATAAAACTATATATGACAATCCAAGGCACAAAAAAACAACTTTGAAAGTTCTCTCAACACCCCACAAGCCGGATGCCACACTATTTAGGGATAACACTCAACTAGATGGAGGTTTTACTCATTGAGATCCAAACATTTGAATACCTTTTGAGATAAAGAAGAAGAAGAACCTGAAGAAGAGCTGGAATCCGGCCGGCAGTATCTCCAAAATCGGCTGCTGCTGCTCCCATTAGGGCTCTGTAACGCGAATGGGGGAGAGAATGGGCGGCTGGGTTTTTTGGGGAAAACCTTTGCCAACGGTTTTAAAAAACCGTTGGCATATGTATGTTTTTCCCAACGGTTCTATAACCGTTGGGAAAAACTCCCAAAAACAAAGTTTTCCCAACGGTTCTCATGAACCGTTGGGAAAAAGCCTCACAATACACATATATCCCAACGGTTCTAATGAACCGTTGGAAAAAACCTCCCCTATTCACATATATCCCAACGGTTCATTAGAACCGTTGGGAAAAGCCTCCACTATTATCCTACCCCAACGGTTTCATAGAACCGTTGGTATGTAAGTGTGGGGAAAAACCCAAATTCCAGTAGTGCAA
>CAUJRU010004191.1:0-21243 GCA_963277665.1 Viscum album | reverse complement strand
GGAGTATTTGGAGAAAGTGTCACCAGAAAACTCCGACATTGCCGCCCTGTTTTCTCAACCATCTGATTGTCTTCATTATATTCCACCATAACCTGTGTGCGACGGTTCCACACCGAACGCATGGCGTGTACGGCCCCGCCCCCGCCTCCTGTAAGTAGATGTATCTGTCATGAAAGAAAAACAAATATTTTATCAAAACATGTTATAATGAAAAATAAATATTGCTATAAAAATTTGTTAGGGTTTATAAATATACATGGCGCTAGTCTGATCAATGAGTGGCGTCGGATCCACAGAACCTGATGCAACACCCTCTGGTGGAACAGGAGTCGAAGACGATGGAATATAAAATCTTGGAGAGACAGAAGTAGAAGGAAAAGAAGATGGAACAGCTGTATGACCTGATGTCGACTGGGGAGATGGGAATCATCATGGATGTGAAAATGATGGGGCAGAAGATGCAGAAGGTAGCGAAAACAGGGAGGCCTAAATACCCCGTGTGTCCCTAACGACGCACCGGGATCAGAATGTGGGAAGGCTGAAATGTCAGTGGGAGGGGAAGGGTCTAGTCGGGCACGCACAGCTCTACGTCCACCTCTGGTACGAACCCTCCTCGTACCACCGGCCTGAGTACTAGGACCAGTACTAGCTCCTCGTCGAATAACTGTCGACGTAATGGTGGATCCTACAAAAAAGTTTACAAAAAAAATTAATCACATGACATTATATATTCTGTAAATATATTAATATTATATATATGAAATAAAGTACTCACTGTAGGCACTAATGGTGGAATGCCCATCTCCTCCATCCGACGATTGTTCTCCGCCGTTTTTTTCTTCGTCTCTCTTCAATTGCTGCATTTCCTGCATTTGAAAACAAATATGTAATTAATTAGAAAAAGAAAATTAATTTATGTAAACCAAAAAACTAAATATATGGAGGGAATGAGGGGATTCATTGGTAATTTAGCTAACAATGTTTTAGAAGAAGCTTGAATGATATGTTATATAATCATTAAGTTGTAATGTTCACCAAGTTAGAAATATTGTTTGATTTGGTTTGAATACAGTTCATTTCCAAATTAGAAAATGCAATTCAAATAAAACAGCAACCAATAAACATTGAAAATTCACATAACGGTCAATTCAGCTAAAACATATTTGTGTCATACTAAATAAATATGAATAGCCCCCCACCCCCTTGATAGCCCGCCACCCCCGTGGACAACCCACCCACCCCCGTGACGCCCCCTACCCCCTAGACAGCCCAACCACCCC
Organism: Viscum album; assembly: GCA_963277665.1. Lineage (NCBI taxonomy): Eukaryota > Viridiplantae > Streptophyta > Magnoliopsida > Santalales > Viscaceae > Viscum > Viscum album. Next base: position 19,963 of record CAUJRU010004191.1, on the reverse strand, counting down.
CGTGGACAGCCCACCCACCCCCCTCGACACCCCTTCTCCCTATGGACAAGCCCCCACCCCCTTGGATAGCCCCCCCACCCCCCTGGACACCCCTACCCCCTGTGGCCAGCCCACCCACCCCCCTGGACAGCCCGCCCACCCCTCCTTGACAGCCTGGCCACCCCCGTGGACAGGCCCGTCCACCCTTGTGGACAGCCCGCCCACCCCTGTACCCCCCTGGACACCCCGTACCCCCTGGATAGCCCCCCCCGACCCTCCCAAGCACCCCACACCCCCCTTCCCAACAAACCCCACCACCACCACCTAGACATACCACCCCACCTGGACACCCCACACACCCCTCCCCCACCAGGACACCCCACCAAGACCCCCAGACAGCCCACACCCCCTGGACATCCCCGCCCACGCCCCGTGGACACCCCCTACCCCCTAGATAGCCCAACCACCCCCGTGGGCAGCCCACCCACCCCCCTCGACACCCCTTCTCCCTATGGACATCCCCCCACCCCCTTGGATAGCCCGCCCACCCCCCTGGACACCCCTACCCCCCGTGGCCAGCCCACCCACCCCCCTGACAGCCCGCCCCGCCTCTCCATGACAGCCCGACCACCCCCGTGGACAGCCCGTCCACCTTGTGGACAACCCGCCCACTCCCCGTACCCCCTGGACACCCCGTACCCCCTGGATAGCCCCACTCACCCTCCCAAACAGCCCACACCCCTCCCCTGCAACCCCACCACCACCACCTAGACATACCACCCCCCCTGCAATGTCTAGAAATAACATAAAAATACATGATATATAGATAGCAAAAAATACTCAACCCATGGGTTTACATTAACTACATAATCACACACTCTCACTACTACCATAAAAACACATAAACCACACCACCACCACACAAGACGCATAGCATTTCTCACATTCATTTATAAGCCACTTCATTCACGACTTACATTGTCCATTCATTTATTGTTAAAATTAATTAATCCATTTACCACACATACATTTCTATTCCATCTCATTTATTTAATATCTTTTTTTTTGTTTTAAGAGCATAATTTATTCCATAGATAACCAAGAAACTAATAAAACCACCACAAAACAACTCACCATCTCACAATAACCATCGACACCATGTTACATCGACCAACCATCTCACCAAAACAACCACATATCACAATAAAAATATTGCACATCACAAACCACCGCACAACCAAAACCACCTCACCACATTATACACCACAACTTCATCACACAACACCTCCACACGACACAACACCACCACAAATCATCACTATCATACAACTTCACATGACACATCCATGCCCACTAACCATCACATTACAACCCCACATATCACAAAGCCCAACTGGTCACCTCAATACCCATAAAATAGCCTACAACATACAATGAAACACAACAAAAAATCACTCATAGAGGCAACATACCCCAACTTCCACAATTTATTTATTCAAGGTCTTTTATTACATTACCCCTTTATTTAGCATGGACATTTTAACACAACTGATATTCCAGGGGAAACTAATTAATTAACAAAATATTTATTCATTTCCCCATTTTACACGGTGAAATCACATCAAAATCCAAACTTAAAACTAAAATATTAGATCAATAACAATAAAAACAAGGTACCATATGTGTATAAAGAAAAAATTACTTGATTTGAGATGATTCAAATGGGTTTTCACCTATTCGGATGGGGGATTTGGAGAGTAGCAGAGAGCTGGAGGTGGATTGATAACTTAAAACTAAAATACTAAAGCAATAACAATAAAAATAAGGAAGTATATGTGTATAAATGAAAAGATACCTGATTTCAGATGGTTTTCACCTCTTCGGAAAGGGGATTTCATGAGAGGAGAGTGGTGGACCGGATGAAATTAGGTTTCTGTGCGAATGGGGGAGACCAGCCCCGCAGCTGGATTTGGGGGAAATAATTCCCAATGGTTTTTAAGAACCGTTGGGAAAGAGATGCTAAGGACCCCTTTACCAAAGGTTTGAGGAAACCGTTGGAAAAGGGGTGACCCTTTCCCAACGGTTCTGTTTGAATCGTTGGCAAAAGGTGATTAACACACCCCTTTACCAACGGTTTCTTCAAACCATTGGCAACGGGGTGGCTTTTCCCAACAGTTTCAATGAACCGTTGGGAAAGGCTTTCTTAATCCTTCATGCCCAATGGTTTTAGCAAACCGTTGGTAAACACCTATTGGGAAAAACAACATTTCCAGTAGTGCATCCATGCTCTTTATATGCTTAAATACATAACTTTCATCCTCAACAAAGCCAATCCCCATCTCAAAATACTACATTGACCACTACTGCTGCACTAAATCAAAACCTCCAAAGCATACTGAAGTAATTATAGTAATAAAATAACATAATAAATCATCCATCCAAAAACCAAATATACCATAACTCATTCCAAATCCATTGTCATAGCCTTAATATCTCATAGAAATATTCATTAATCGACCACTGAGATCCATCCCTTATCACATAACAAACCAACCCAACTATATCCCGTAATCTCATAATATATACCACATCTAGACTAATAACCACCATCACCAAAATAACAATACATAATCCAAAAAATAGAAAAGGATTCATAGAAATCACATCAGCATACATAGTATTTCATTTACAGCTCAACTAATTCTCAAAATTTCAACCATTGGAATTCAAAGATGGATTTAATAACATTAATTCATCTATTTCATGTGAATTTTAACACAAATTATAGATTAAGACATTGTAAGTTCATTATAATGTTTAATTTATTATACTTTAAGGAGGTTTATTTCTTGAATTAAAAAACAATACTTCCAAATAATTAGGGGATCTTGAAATATCATTTAAAGTAATCACATCATTTTTGTTTTAAAAAATGTAATGATTAAAAAAAATTCCATTTGGGGATCATTTCATGTTATAAAACCTTTGGAATTTAAAATCATAGTTATTGAAAAATATTTTCAGAAAATGCATCTTCACATTCCAATTAAAATAAAAACAAAACAAAACATTATTTATAGTCACTCAACTAAACGAAATTATAATAAAAAAATATGCATACCTTGGATTTTGATAATAAAATGTTGGCATTCATTTAGAGATAAAAATTAAAATATGAACATGATATATTCCATGTAACTATGTTAGATATACATAATTCATTATCGTTAGTCGTTTAACTAGAAAAGTATCATTCTTTAGTACCACAAAATAAAACATAAAAATTATTATCTTCTTGATTAATGCCAATTATTATAAAATTAGTGATTATCTAAACTCCATACTACTACCAAAATACCTATCCATTCTATATATAGGATTGCATGCTTCCAAATAAATATTTATGTATGATATGTCCAGCATACAACGTGTATTGTAAAATTCCCTATGTAAACATACTTTAATCCTACACATGTTTTTAACTATTTAATCTACCTACACATTAACTACCAATACTTATATATCATCCATTAACAACTATTAATGGATTCTAAACATTGTTTTGACATAAAATAAGTAGATATTTCCATAGAAATAAATATTAATCATGCTTGGGAGGAGTAAATATATCTGTTCATGTAAATGATTCAAAATTCCAAATCATTGTCCCTAATAATTCTTGTTATCCTATCACATTTTCAAAATAGAAAATTAATTTCCATCATTGATATACACTTTTCAACTCATACATGATACATATCCTAATTTTAAATTTACTCATCAAATTAACACATTCCCTGGAATTGTGGAATTTCAAAGAGTTCCTTCAAATCATTTAGGTAAACCTATCATTATTGAATGATGCTAGAGAATTCATGGATCATAAGGATTAATAGAATTAGAAATTTTATAAAAGATGAACTTCTTGTGCATGATTTGATAATAACTATAAAAATCAATAAAATAAGTCATCATGCTTCACACTTCACAAATAAATGTAAAAATAATTAAATTAATTTATTTATTATGAGAATGTGTATAAAAAATAATTGATTCATTACAATATTTGTTAAATTCTGTATTCAAATTAATATATTATTTTACTCACTCTTATATAGTTATATTGCAATTTATGAAGCAAATATAAATAATTAACAATCATGTCATGGAATGTTAATTTAAAAAAACTTGTTACACATAGGATGAAAATTCCAATGAAAATAAAGAGAAGATACAAGTACCTCCTTATTATATATACCCAAAAACAACTAGACATTCACTTAAATGTTTAATTAGGATTTCAAATTCCTTGCATAAGGTCACAGGGCACCCCAAATATAAATGTATTATCTAGTCTCATGGGTCAAAAACACATGTTAGGCTTTTGTTTCATTGTGAAACTACTAATCTCACACAATACTCAAATTTTTATAACACAAATTTCCACCCAAACTATAAAAAATGTATGCTGATAATATTCTCTTATGACCCCAAAAGTGCTACCCCTCCTCAGCTAAATTTCAAGATATGAAGTGGCTCCCAAAGCCAGACTTCAATAGTTACCTAGGAGGCCACTAGCACCGAGGGTATAAAACACACACATATGTGGAATGACCATTATAATAGAACAAAATGATAAGATATATGAGGATATCTACAAAAAAACCAAGGATTTACACTTCCATAAGAAACTATTTTCAAAACCATGAATTATGCTTTCATGTCATGAATTAAATGTCTTAAAATGCATGTGGTCTAACTGTAATGCTTCAAAATATCTACCAAATCACCCTAAACTACCAAAATAGCATCAAAAAGATCTAGTGAACTATTTGTAAAACACATAGAATTTTTTTGGAAGTGAGAAAGTTTGGAGTACTATATCGGATCATCCATTTAAAAATTTAAACATATTAATGAAATAAATATATATGATAAGGTGACAGTGATAATAAAATAATAAAAATCATCAAAAAAGAATCACAAAAATTGAAATGTATCTAAAATAGAAATAAATACATTCCACAATATTAGTAACTCGCCTAAAATATAAACAAACAAGTATGGGGCCACTATTCCCCTGAAACATGTGCATCATCATCTTCAAAAACCACCTTAGAAAACCGAACTAAACTAAAATTGAAAACACTTTATTGAAACACTTCTTTATCTGGGAATAGTAAATTCAATCACCACTATTAAGTGTTTACGAATCCATTTACCATCCAAAGTAGGAGATACCATGAAGGGGTACCTTCTTCTTTCTAGTCTAGAATGTGAGATAGGATATATATTATATACACTCCATCATAACATAAACAAATACCACCCCAACTACCACCATAGTAAAATCACCACATAATCATATAACCTCAGCCACAGCAACACATTTTACACTCTCCAAACATTATTCAAAAATTTAATATAAGCATGGAGGACACCAACCACATGTCCTAAACTTTTCTTGTACATTATTCTGCAATTTTAAACCAGAATCACAACCACATCATCCTAGTAAGGTATCATGATCATGTAGAGCATAAAATTCATGCACACTATTAATATATATAAGAACCACTACGCACCAAAATCATAAAATCACCATTCCAATATTGGTTACAACAAATTTACTCCCATGAAAATTCATTTTTTTGGTATTTGTTTGAAATACACTTTTCTAGGATAAGTGTTAACAATCACAAAACAAACGATATCCAAATAAACCCTATATAAAATCCATGAACTAAAATTAAAACTAGAAATAAAAATTTAAAAAATATTTAAAATGTTCCAACCCTTACCTCCATTTCCCCAGCACAAATTTACATCCCACCCATCACATCTATGTTCGACCGAATCCATCAATTTGTTGAAAATTCAAAATTTTAAAACGGAACTAAAAGATTCTTCGATCATAATTCCATCATTATTGGACCATGATATCCAATCTATCTAATTTAATCCACGACCCTTCACTCAATAAACCCCTTAAAAATATTAATCCCATCAGAAAAATTAATAATGACACTAGTGAAACTAGAAACTTTATCCAAAAAATGCATCAGATCTTAAAAAAGAAACACCTTAAACTAAAAAATAAAAATCATTACATTACACTCCCACATCCTACTACATTTATAAACAAAAAATTATAATAGTATATCAGAATTATGAGCCAATATATCCCCTAAAATTCCACCACATCATCCAACATTTTCAACAGCCACTTCTTTCATATCCATCCACAAAATAATAAAAACACATAAAAAACATATTTCCCAATAACATATCATCAACAACGTCGCAAATAATAGTCATCGAAAGAGGTCACATAGAGATAAATAATTATATACATCTGTTTAATTTGATCTCATGTTATTTAAAAATTATTTCCCCATTTAATTTATCATTCATTCATTAATAGCTTAATATAAAAAACTATTAATTAATTTGTATACCTTTAGATATTTTTATATTCATCTTTCATCACATTAAATCATCCATATATATTCATTAAACTAATTAACCATTCATTTATATTCTACTATCTCTTACCATTGTCATTGTAGAACCCCATGTTTTGAAAAATAAATTGAAATGCCTAATTTTTTTTAAGTAGATAGTTATAAGAGACCACAAGCCACATATTTTTTGCTTCTATATTTTGAATTAAAAAAATGGTAATCTACGGGTGTAATCTGCATTTTATTTGTATTCTAATAGAACCAACATATTTTTTTGGTGAATAATAACATACTCTTATGGATATTAATATGAATATTATTATGACCCATATGAATTTTAAATCATATTATAAATTTATTTTCTTTAGGTTATAATATAAAGAGATATTGATTAATTTTACAAGGTGTTAAAAATTGAGGTGTAGATTTAAAATTTTTATTTTTGAATAAATTATGTTATTTTTTAAAAATTAAAATAATAATATTTAGAAATTATTTTCAAAAAATGGAGTTCATTTTTTTATTCTACAAATCAAGAAATGTTTACAGTGATTTTTTTGGGATTTTTATGAAATTCTTGAATTTTTGATGAATAGTAAATTCCAATAAATTACTATAAAGGCTAAATACTAGTTTTAATGCATCCTAAGTTATTCAAGGTTGATATAAGGCCACTTGGTTCGAAATAATATGCAATTATTACTATTTGGGGTCACATTAATCCATAATATTCACATTATTGAGAAAATAAATTACAAAAATGATTAAAATAATGTAAAATCCCTCCTCTCCACCATTATAAATACAACCCTCATTCCCATCTTCCTCTCACACATATCAATCCTTGAGAATTGACTATGTTATAAAAAATACCATCTAAAATTATCTTCCCCATGACCAAGACCTTTTTGTCTCACCCAAAGGCCAAAACCAAAGGCCTTAATTGGGATCTCAAAGAGAATAGATCAAGAGGTAAGAATCCTATTCCTTTTTCATGTGTTTTCTATAAAATTACTTTATTTTATTATACTCTCTTCCCATCCAATTATCCAAGAGGTATTAAATCTTAATAATATTATATAATGATTATATTATAATATTCAGTTATAAAATTCATCATCTTTCTTATTCTCCTTTCACTCATATTCTAAAAATAATAAACATCATCCGCAATGTGCCGATTTACCCAAATCGTGGATGATGTGTTTTAAATATCTATTTCTTCCCTCAAATATGATAATAAAACCTTTTTAGTGGTTAAAAAATAAGGTAGATTTTATTTTTAACCTATTTTATGTTCTCGAATTAAATTATATGCATGAAATTAAATTATATAATGCACTAAGTTTATGATTGTTGGGGAACCATGAAAAATGATCTAAACAAATATCATTAATGTTTTATCTAATGTTCCATAATCATATATGATAACAAAATGACTTGTGGTATTATTACATGTTCAATAAAATTGGAATTCCATTTCATTCCACTTCTATTATTTTATTTCCATACGATAAGAAAATCAAATACAAACAGGTCGTGGATATCATTTAAAGAATGCACCAAAACCAATTGAACGAACAAAATACTAATAATAAAAGGGTAAAATTATGTTATGAAATGATCATATATGGTTTTACAAACATTAAAATTTTTTAATAAGATATTAATAACACTCTTTAAACCATTATAATGGATGTTTAAACAATTTTTAAGTAATACATAACCCGAGGTAAGGGAATTCTTAACCAAATTTCCATTCTTTGGGTTAACCTTGTACATCATTATTTATATTGTATTAAAGAAAATTGTGATATATTTTATTTATATTATGTTGAATTATGTGAATATATAGTTTATTAACATATTCTATCAACTCTATTAAGTCTCACTTCAATTATATAATATTTGTAATGGGCTTTTCTTTTAAAATCTTCTTTTAAAATCCTGTTTTATGAAATTTAAAAGCAAGGTTTTTTAAATTATTATGGAATTATGATTATGTTCTGGATCATGATCATTTTTTATGATGAAGGTTGGGACCTATATCTCCCTTAGATGCATTGGGTAATTGTAATTTTGAGATCGGTCGTGTGGTTACTCCAAGTCTAACTACGATGGTTACATAATAAGGTTAGCTGTGAGGGTTACATTGTAAGGTCACTGTGAGGGTTAAAAACTATAATATAATTAAGCGGGTTACAGGATTATGTTAGTAATTCCACAACATACCTTTATCATTCTATTTATGTTCAATATGTTTTCTTGGAAGTCTCATGGGAATTTAAAGTTTCACAAAGTAAGTTTATATGCATGACAAGTATGTATTTTTGAAAATGATTTCATACATTACAAGTATTCATGGACTATTGTATTATTTTTATATACCTTACTATGCCTCTTGTTCACATCCCATGTTTTTAAATTATTTTCACCTGTTATAATTATGTTTAAGACAAATAAGTAATCCACATTAAATGATATGTTGATTTGTCAAAGAAAATATGCTTTATTTGAAAAGTTTTGTATTTTGGAAGAAATGGTTACTTTTTTTGTGGTATCTTGTCTACATGAATGTGGAATATTATGTATGTATTATATCTAAATTCTATAAAACTATAAACTTTAAAATATCCTCAATATTAAAGGAAGTGTGTTCTTGACTAAAATTCAATATTATGTAATGTTTTAACATTGGGTCCTTATAGTTGGCATAAGAGGATGGTGTCAAAAACATTAAAGGATATGATCATATTAATAGAAAACCGTAAATTATTTTTAATCAATGATTAATTTTAAATTATATAGTATATAAATATTACTATTTTACATGAACTAATATTTTCTTTACAAAATTGTTTTCTGCAGAAGACACAATGAAGATGATGTGAAGAGGCAGCGATAGAAGGATATCCTTCCAAATATGTAGCTCGGAATGGTAGGGATTGGAACTGAGATGTTTTTTTATAGTAATGGATCATTTGAAATAAGAAATAAATCATGCATCATCCATGATAGAGAGGAGATTGATGCTATATAGTGTGATGAATTTAAAAGTATTTACCATCAAAAATATTTTCCTAAGGTGACATGACATAATATAGAGATGAAATTCCATTAATTGAAGTAAAAGGATGGAGATTAAGTGGTTATTCATGAAGAAAACTTCACCGAACTGGCGATGTATGCTCTAAAAATTATTCTGTATCTTGATAAGAAAATCAACAACTTTTAGTCGTGATTAATGCCAAGTAATTGAATACCATTAGCCTCCCCGGAATTCAAAAGTTATAAGAAACTTGAATGGTATGATGAGATGGAAGATATGGAGTTTTGTAATTATGACATGCACTTTTAAAACAAGGATAATAATAGGTCCATAAGGAAAGTGATGGATAAGAATCCATCCATGAAATCTGATGGTAAGAATTTATAGTTTCTAGTTTGTGAAAAGCATGAAAAAAACAACCCTAGAGAATGGTTTACCATAAAAAGGATGGGTTTTTGATATAGTATGTTTGGATATATAGATCAAGATTATAGAAAAAATGATCCTAAGACTAATGGTGATTACAAAATTATAAAGTATTTTAAATTTGGTGAGATGGGTCATTCTGAAAATGCTTGCCCAAAGTGAGATTCAAATGATGAAAAGAAATCATACTATATTCATAATGGTGATGTGAGATCCTTTGTAACCATGTCAGCAGATGTTGGCCCATCTAATGATGTTGTATCAGGTACCATGTTTGTTTACCTAGATTTTGATAAATAATTTTTTGATATGAGATCTACACTTTCCTTTATTTTTGAGGATTATCTTTGTTAAATTGGAAATATCACCTCAACAAATGAGACTGGAACTTATTGAAAAAACCCCAAGTGGAAATAATATTATAAATAGGAATTATAAGAGTATTTCTATTTTGGTATGTGGAAAGACATTACCTACATACACTATTTTTTCTATTAGTAGTGTTTGATGCCATTTTATGAATAAATTGAATTTCTGATTATCATGCTAATATTGACTGTACATCTAATGAAGTTGATATTTTGGAAGTTTTCCATATTGAATACAAAAAATACCCCAAAAAATTGATAACATATTAGAGTTATGAGAAACTATTGTAAAATGGAATTGAATGATATTTTAATCATATTGTTTAAAACAAGGGAAATATTCAAATGATTTAATTGAGAGTGGTAAATGAATATATTTCTGTGTTTCATGATGAGTTACCTAGTGTTATACTTGATGGAGAAGTCAAATTCACAATTGAATCAGTTCCTGATGCATATAAACATTCAAAACACCCATATCAAATGGCTCAAAAAGAACATACTGAAATGAATAATCTTTTGTATGTGTTTCTGGATAAAGGATTCATTTTTTATGTACTTCACCATTGGGTGATCCAGTTATGTTCGTTAAATAGAAAGATTGTTCCATTAGAATTTACATTGATTATAGATCATTGAATAACATTATTGTTAAAAAAAGTACCATTTTCCTCATATCTATTACTTGTTTGATCAGCTTTAGGGATCTTAGTACTTTTATATGATTGACATGAGATCCGGATACCATCCAATGAAGTTGAAAAAGGACAACAACATAAAAAAATCTTTTCACACTTGTCGAAATCCAATCTATACAAACACTTATTTCCCAATGGTTTTCTGAAACCATTTAGGAATATAACGTATACCAATGGTTCTATTAGATCCATTGATATAGATAATTTTAGCTGGGTTTTCCCAATGGTTTAACAACACTGTTGGGAAAGATAAATGTTACTTAGGGTTTTTAATAAACATTAGTAAAAAACACCTGATTTCAAGATCCTTCCCAATTTTTCATCCCCCACCTACATGAACCCTCATCGACCTCTACCTCTTAGCCCTCCCCTCCCTGACCACGACATCCTCAACCTCCCAGCCTCTGCCTCCACCTCCCAGTCCCCAGCCCCTCTTAACTCACTCTCCTCCAGCAATGTTCCCCCTTACTCTCTCAACTCCGACTCCGACAACAACTTACCCCTCCACTCTTGGGTCATGGTGACTTTCCCCCCTCCCCCCATATCCCTCTTTTGGCGACATCCCCCTAACCTCTTGGCTCCCACTCTTCCTCCAACATCCCCTAACCCCCTCTTCAGTTGTGTGCGAGAGTCTCTATGGATGAACACCCTGGGTGACATCCCCCTCTCTTGGCTCCCTCTCCTCAAGCCATATATCCCAAATTTATTGAGTGTTATTGATTGATATTTTCAGGTAAGGATAGGAAGTCATATTAATGGTGTATTTTGTAGTGTTTTGGGTAGTAACCATCCCATGGTGTGGTGAATTATTGGGTAAATCAGGATTTTTTTTGAAAATAGTTTCTTTCAGAATTGCGGGGTTAGATTCCTGGGTTGTAAACCATAAATTCTAACAATTCATTTAATAAAATGTTCATGATTTATATAAAACCACATATTTTACTCTATAGGCCCCTCTTAGACCTGATATTATGTTGGATAAGTTTTGTTAATCATGATATATATGTGATGAGGTTTTATCTTCATTATGATTCTTCCTTTTTAATTGATTTGTTGATAAAACATAGGTTGATGGTGTATATATTATGTAATTGGAATTGGTAATGTAAAATAATGGTCTCATATTTCCAGGTTTTTCATTCAGATGTTATTCTCAATCAAAAGTGGCTATGTCTCTATTGACTATGTTTGTACTTTCAAATTGACCGGTGTATTTATAAAACTGACCATGAAATACACATTTCCCACAATACAGAAGAACCACAATAATAATAGAGGGACACTACACATCACAAGACACCCATGTAAGACACTCATGGAAATCTGTTGATAGTTAATGGGCCATTAACTTAGGCAATGAAGTCGAATGGAAGTCAATCCTTGATAAATTTCTATTAGTAGTAGAAAAAATACCATCACCTTTATTCATATTATTGAATAATGAATTGTTTTACACCCTCATGACCATATAGACCATCTTGTTCATGGATTGGCGCTCGAACAGGTTTAAGAGTAGGATCAACTACCAAAAATTGATTGTGTTACTTGTGAGGTCCATTCCATAGTGAAGAAGATTATGTGCACAATCTTCATCCCAACTAATGTAGCAGAGATTCATAGTTATAGGCTATGGGTACTAGTCTAGTGTTTCCAACAATGTTCTATCTAAAGAACATAATGAAAAATGAAGAGATTTTTAAATGGAATTATTTCCCTATTTCTTACAGGAACATTATTTTAATTAGGGTGCATTTTGGTTGTTATATATTGGGTGGTGACATGTATAGTCACATGATAGAGGTATGTTTTTTACATTTTATTTTATTTTCTTTAATGGTCCACTAAGGTATTTTACTACTTTCTTCAGATGGATGGTATTGATTATATCCTAACTAGTTGACATAGATAACTTCTATAATTTAATACCATGAGGTGTGAGTTTGAGGAAACATTGGATGAAAGAGTGGCATTAGGGTCTTCCATGAGATGGAATTGTATTTATAAAACATTTTTTGGGAACATTTATGGAGTATGTTGGAGTCATGAAATTTCCCCAAGTGTTTCCATGATATAGAATAAATAACCCCATGTGTCTCCATGTGTCTCCGTACATCGTATCATCCTCACATGGGTTGGCCCCTGACCCAATCCTATAAAACATATCCCAGTCTATCCTCTCAGTCACATAGTCAAGACTCATCTCCTATGGATTATCCCATGCCTCAATGAACATCTAATCATCCAACTATAAAAAGAGGATTGGTCACCTCATGATTGTCCTAGTCATAAAAGCATGCTATGTGGAACCCATCTACATTCTTATCTCATCCACTTGGGAATCCTATAGGGTCACTCGAACATGTCATAGACGCTACTCACTAACCATAATCCTCATCCCACACACTATAGTATTATCTTAGCATGTCAACCATTCCTTAATTATATTCTCAATAATCCCTTGATGAACCTCATCAAAATCATGTATTATAACCCATCCCCACTAACCAGGTTTCAAACTAAGATAAATCACAGTAAACCTCTTGAAATTATAAATCCAATCTGTCCTACAATACCCAATACCCACACTAGGATATCATCCTTCTTCTCTTTAGTTGAACTCTTGAATCATTAAATGGAGTAAAACATTTCATAATACATTTTATTGAATAAAGAGGGGTCATCTCACTCTAAGAACCCACCATGATTCCAATCCATCCTCATAGGTATTTCCTCATCAAACGCTAGACGTATAATTTCTACACCTATAACTATGAGGCCCAATCATCTTAGGAATATTCTACATTATCTATACCCTCATCTAGTCCATACACATATCATCCCAATTATAATACATATGTTATACCACTCATATCCCAATCAATATCTTATCCACTTGTATATTTAGTGTTTAGGGGTCTATAGAGGATGTTATACTTTCTTTATACACATGGAATTCAAATGTTTTTTATGTTAATAATTCCAAATAAAAGATTAATCTCCACATATTGGAATATTTACCATGATTGCCTAGAAAAAAGTGTCTTTTTGAAGGAGAAAAAGGGAATACATTCTCTTTTGTCTTATTTTCTTCCCAAATAAATCACCACATATCGATAAAATCCATTTCATGGGTGTTTTTTTTGAATTGTGTACATTGTATTGTTAGCATAAGTGTTTTTTTAAATTCTTTATTTTCAGCTGTTGTATTTATCATTATATATTTTATACATTAGTTCTTTTTATTGTCATCATTATTCAATAGGTTTTTACAGTAATTCTAGAGTGGCGACAGCTATATGATGCGTGTTGGAATTGAAATGTTGTAATTGGAGAGGGGAGGACACTAGAATTGCATAGTAGGGGATGCCACTGTATGCTTCTTGCTATAGAGGGGAGGCCCTTGGGGCATTGTGGTTCTTATATGTTGGATGATGACATGTATATTCATAGGAGACATGTATGTTTTTGTTTATTTTTTTATTTCTTTTATCGCATTGTCCACATGTGTCTTTTAGTGCTTCCTACGGACATACGGTAGTTATATTATGCGAAGGAGGATAGAGGGAGTTCAGATTGTTTCATTCCAATATATTTGACCTGAGGTAAGACTTTATGGGTACTAATTGTCTCACACATAGTGTTTTTGGAGCTTTAAATGAATTTGACTCCATATTATGTTGTTGGTAAGGAAATGGATCATTTTCTATTGGTTCGGGTAGATTTGGTTCTCCTCTACCAACTGAGGTAAGGCTTTATTATTGTTGGATGATTTTTCCCTGGTTATTTAGCATCCTTTATTTTTTTAAGGTTCCTAGTAACCTTCTTGTAGTGTGTTGATCCGTGCTCATTGGTTTCGAGCTGCTAAGTCAAGGGTGACTTACCTACGTGTGCGTAGGTATGTATGTATATGTATATGGGTTCCCCTGTTACATGTGTAGTCAACCATGGAAGTGATTATGCACGTATTGGTTCCCATATATATATATAAATGAATACATAGGCCTTCTGGCCACCTTAAGGCCTTGGGGAAACCCTAAGGCCTTAGGGCCACATGAATGCAGGCCCCAAACACACTACAAAAAGGAGAAGCCCTAGAAGAGGATTTAGAGAAGGTGAACACACTAGAGAAGAGCCAAATGGAATGCTCGAATGAGAGGGTATAACTATGCCATCGGTACCAACCTGTGCTTGCACAAGAATCCAAGCTAGTTGGTCATGCAAATGTGGAGAGCTACTATCAGGATGTAGATGCTGGGGAGGGGCAATTCCTTGTAGATAGTCTGGTTGAATTCCCAAAGACCTTCGGGTCATGTAATCTCTTAAGCCTATGGGCCATGTAATCTTTGAGACTACAGGAATTTTAAGTGTTCCCCCTCATCCATTGAATGGGGGGTTATCAAAAATCAATAAAAATGAAGGCCTTCAAGCCATTCAGGCAAAATGAATACGTAGGTGAGTGGTGACTGGTATATGCGTATAAGCATATGTGTAACTATCCCCTTGCACATGTTCATGGCCATGAAGGTGTGTGTATACGGTCTAGGTGTCATTGCATGTCTGTGAAGGTGTGTATAACCAGCGGGGGAGCAACAAATTTTGGTTATAAAGCTCCAAGATCTGAATTAGATGACTTGGTTCCACCTTGAGATAGGGTCCCTCTCATAACCATTGTAATTCAAGAAATATTTAAATTAAATTTATCTTCTTTTATAATTCTACTTAATTATATTGAATTTAATTTATTTAATATGTTTTCATTAATATAATTCTTCCGTTTGATAAATAAATTCATGGTTTTATAATAAAACCACTCCAACGGAGGTTCGTAGTCTGTAAAAACTAACAGTAATAGTTATGTTGATCAAATTTCTTAACATATTGTTATAATTTGTACATATCATGTTGGGTCCATTGGTGACCTTGATCCTTTGGCCACCAAAGAGGTGTTTTTATCTATAACCATGAGATATATCCTAGATGGTATGATTCTAGTGCCTTATACCTATATTTAGAAATTGATTAAGGAGTGAATCGAATTTTTAATAGAATTTTTCCTTCTCATGTCATGTAAATTAGAATTTGTAATTATCTGTTTGTGAATTGGAATTGATGAAATTGAAACTTGAATTGATAATGTATCATGTAACTTTATAGTTGGTATGAAATTAGAAAAGGCACAATGATATATTGACAAGAACTAGTATTTTACATAATGAAATATGAGAAATGAGAATTGGTAATTTTATTGAATTAAAAAAGGTGTCCTATGTCAAAATATTTTCCATGTTTTGGTGTTTTGTTAGGGGGTTTTCTCATTGTTGTTCTTGGCGCATGGTTATATAATACATGGAATGGTTTCTCCACACATAGCATTATTTATTTTCCTTGGTAATGTAATCTTTTCTATAATGTGAATTCAAAAAAAGTCCACAAACCCATGGAAGAAGATGTATATCCCTGGAATTGGTAATGTGTGTTATGTTAGTGGTCCATGGAATGGGTAATATACCTTTTCATGGTTCCTTGTCAAGGAAATAATCTTTTATAATGTTAGTCAAAGATAGAAATCAATGGAACTCTAGTGAATGAAGTTTTATATACCCCGGTTGTCAACCTTGAACTGAGTGTTGGAAGAATAATTTGATCTTCAACATTAAATTAACGAATTCATAAAAATCAATATCATACTATTATATGAAATATAAATTCAGACTAGATTTTTTTAGACACGATTGGTGGTATCATATTATGTATTACTCCAACCTATTTAGGATTCCCTTTTGAATCAATGCAGATAGTATGGATACAGGTCCGAACAAGTGTATGAGGCCCTATGCTTGATTGGTTCTTTGGTAAGATGAAATAAGAGAATGGATATGGGACTGAGCAGGGAGTTTGTGGATAGTTTTCGGAAAATTTATTTGGAGTTTTTCTGTAGGTTATTTACATGTATAACATTCTATTTATATTTTAGTTTGACATAAAATATTGAATTATATTATTTATTTTGTTAGTATTTTTTTTTGGTAATTCTATATTTATATATTTGAATAGATTTATATTGTTTTAATGATGTTTTCCTCCTTTTTTATTATTTTGTATGAAATTTTATAGTCTCTCACTATATATATTAGCCCATCATCACTATTTTTATTCCTGTGGAATATGGGGATGTTTTCATGAGTTCCTGTGATGACACATCTCTGTCACATGTTGTAGACTGAGGTCAAGGTTGTCACAATGTTTTTTCATTTTTTGACTTTTCTATTGCATTATTAGTTTTAGGATTGGTATATATAAAAATAGGATGTGTTGGGGGTTGGTAATGAGCTCATGCATAAGATTTACTAACCCATTAGAATGGTAAAACTAGTTTTCCAGGGAGGAAATTATTTTTCAAGAGTTATTCCTTTTACAGTTTTGATTTTTTACCTTGTGAGATGAACATGTTGAGTGATGTTACTATTTTATGTGATTTCACTCATGGTTCAATATGGGATGTGGAATATCTAATATAGAGATAGAATGAAATTATGCTTTCATGCACATATAATTCTAGGGATTCATTAATTGAATATAAAATTATATAACTTGATTGATAACAATTAGAATAAACGGTTTTCTACAAAAATATGATTAATTATCTTTCTCAAAAAAGAGTTGATGAAACAATTTATCTATGGGTTTCTGTTTTTTACTAGTCCTTCAGAGTTTGAAAGTTTTATAATCCTGATGATCTGATGAGTGTTTTGACCCATGTAGAGAAAATTATTCTATACTATCATTTTTAGTGTGAGAATAGTAAACAATACACACCGCATATAGTGTATTTAGATCATCCTACAATAATGGGGAATCTGATGGATGATCAGCTCTATGATAGTATTCCATGAGTCTTGTGATCAATTTTGAGACCGACCAATCAAAATTTTCCTTCGATGTATGATACCTAGATAGAATTTTAGATACATTACCCACCCATAGTTAATGGGGAGGATGGCCCTCAGGTAGAACATATCTAGATTGAGTCTCTAATGAAAATTTTAGTCAACTATAGACTACATTGGAGATGAAAGTGAAGCTTGCTACTTGTATTCTACAATGACAATCTATGTGCTCTAGGGACATCATAATACTTATTGGACAATAAGAATAGGTAACAAATAATGCATTCAAGGAGAAATATATGAGTCACATTTATCTATATATTTTCAAAAATTTAATAGCTTGGGACATCATAAAATTTATATAGTTGATGATGTATATAATAGACCATGATGGTTACTTCCCAGACATGAATTATTTTCCCACTATATAGGAAGGAGATGATATAGTTAGGTGGACATTTTTTCTGCATGGGATTCAGTATGATATCATTTTACAGGTTAATTCTCTTTATGTGAGATTTTTTTATTTGATGAATCATTGTTTCATCATTAATGATAACCCAATGGAGGCCCCAAGTCAAGAGAAATGTGTTTCAGTTGGATGATATTGGAGTTCCACCTTAGGTGTATATAAGAGTTGATATTAAGATTTCCAACAAGGATTCAATGGTCATATCAACTTGTGATGAATTCCACTAGTATCTGGGCATCATTCTGATTAATTTTTTTAAGAATTTCAAGGTTGAACATAATCTATTTCAATGTTTTTTCCCATAGTGGAGTATCGATAATTTGATAATATTTGTGCTATATAGATGTTCTATAAGAGAACATAGTAGATGATCATTGGAAGTGGATCATTGTAGGACCCAGCTACTGGGATATTCTCTCCTACCCCTAACTACATAAGCTTGTGGAGTTCTACTAGTCAATTGGTTTAGAGTAGTGGACATAGAACCCCATCATAGGAGTAGTGGTATCACTATAATGATAAACTATAAGGGAGTCAGTTTATATACTATGGAAGAGGGTAATGTAATATCTATATTTTGGAGTATACACATACCAATCAATAAGTTGAATCTTCTACTTTCATATGTACAATTATTAAGTCATATAGAATTTATGTAATTTGATTAATATTGTTGGTTTCATTCATTTTCTAATTCAAAATTATCTGATTCCATTAGTTAGGCTATGTAAACCTTATATTTGGTTATGAAAATTGAAACATCATTAGGGGTGTGACTCCACATTCATTATCTTATTCTTTTTGTGATTGGACAAATTTATTCTTGCAAGCTAGTGGTCCAAGGCCAATGGTTTGGAACACAGAGACTCATATATAATACACTCAATCCCTTTGAATTCAAATGTTATATATATTCTTCTATCTATTACCAATAGAATATGGGGGCTGCACAAAGTCATTTCGACCCAGAGAAAATATCATGGACTCAATAACATAAAAATTTAATTTATTGGCTCAATACCATTTTTCATGGTGTTAAAAATAATATATTTGGTAAAATTGTAATCCTTTAATCATTGAATGTGTTTACAAGTGAATTGTAGGGATTATAGAATTATAATCCGTGTTTAGTGGGATATTACCACATAGACTGTTTTTAACATTTGCCAAAGATCCATTATTGTTTTCATTGTTATAAACATATCTTAGTAATGTGATACATATGAATAAATAACATTATCCGTCATAGCTCTATCATTAGCCACTTTATTTGTGGTGTCCCCCCCAGTCTATTACATTTCTTAACATATCTTATGGGAAGCTTGACTCAATACTATAATCTTAGGGTAATATGTTTACATAGAAAAAGAATACCTAGAAGTGGAATTAACCCACGCGTTATTTTTATAACGAATTGAAACATATTTTACTTAATGTGAATTCAAGTATGGAGATATGAATTCATATGTAATCAAAATGAATCAATTAGAACACAAATGAATGAAATTGTCTAAGTTAATATTAACAAAAAGAAGACAAACTAAATCTGATGAAAATTTCCCAAACAAACTTTTATCGAACAAAAAAAAAGCTTAAAATTGATATAAAATGATTATATAC
>CAUJRU010004190.1:0-21277 GCA_963277665.1 Viscum album | reverse complement strand
GTGACTCGTAGGCCCAATACATGACCCGTAGGCCCAGCCCACTTGAACTGCCCCTCCCCAGATTCCTGTGTCATTGATCTCCAAGCTCCCCACCTTGCATTTCTGATTGTCTAGCACTTCCTCATACAAAGCTGCACTGTCCATGGTCCCGATGGTGGCAGGCATACCCCCTCATTCTTCCAATCTGGTTAGCTCTACATCTTGTGGTTGCTACTCCTATTGCTCTTATCCTCTTCTAAGGCCTATTCTGTGTGAACTGGGATACACTATGGTATACGTGACATGAAGTCCATGTGGTCTAAAGGCCTTTGATGACCTGAAGTCCCTGGAGACCCGTAGGCCCAAAACGGTGGCCCGAAGGCCCAAATCAGGTGAATAGTTCCGGCTGCTACAGTAAAAAACAGTAACTGCTACAATAACTGCTACAGTGATTGCTACAGAACTGCTACAGTACCCCGGAAATTCGACTCCTCCCAGTTTTGAACCCAAGCCTCTTGGATGCCAAGCAGGAGCCCTTACCACTCAGGTACGAGCTCATTGGCTATAATTTTAGATGATAGAATTTGTGTTTGGGTCCAGGATATAGGATCTTGGTGTAACATTATATAGTGTTGAAATATGAATCATTCCACATTTCATTATTATATTGACTTCCTATACATTTATTTTGTTCATCTAAAGAGGGAAAAATTATAGTCATTGTTTTAGAGGAAAAATCTATACAAGGGGTTTATATGTAGATCTTATTTATAGATAGGGCATAGCCTTCATCATTAAAACAAATATATTTTTAGTAAGGTTCATTATATATAGATTAAAATCATGGGTAAGGGAAGATAAAATAACTTTCACCTTAATTGATGGAGAAAGTGATCAAAATATCCTAAAAGGAGGGTATTCTCTATATTTTTTTAAATTTATTGATGGGTTTACTATAAGAAAACCTAAAATCATTATGTATGCCAAAGTAAATGGGAATGAATAGATATGTAGTTATAATGAACACGCCCAACATATATCTAGCTCAAATATAATAGAAAGTGTTTGAAAAAGAGAGGGACTTTTTTAGGTGGAGTTTTTTATTGGAATTTAGATCATAGATCCTAGTGTAACTTCATATCATTTTAAAATTTGATTCAATCCTCCCATAGTTCTAATGATATAAATATCATGCACATATTAAACTCATATGTTAGGAAGACATAATTTTTTTGAATTTATAATTGGTCCTAGGATATGGGATCCTAGCATAAATATGTATCATAATGGAAATGAGAATATCTCCATACATAGTTATAATTAGATATAGCTTATATAGATCAAAATCATGTATATTGGTCGGGGGATTTTATGTCATGTGATTCATAAAATATTGTTCATTTTTATGTCTGGAGTAGATAACCAAAGGTTTATAGTAATTAACCCTTTATTTAGGTATTTTACATACATAAAGTTATTGGGTTATTTTCCTTGTGGTTAAATATGAGTTTTGAAAAAAAATCAGATTTTAGGTGTAAAGACTCGTAAAATTAAAGGAAATATTTTTCATAATTTTCTTGGGAATTTTACAATAACACAGTTTCTGACGGCACCTGATCCTGAGGCCCGGTGTGCCCGGAATCATTTTCCAAAGTTTGGCTCGGGTACGTTCAGTGACCGAACGAGCGGGTTTTTTCTAACTTTTGAACCGGTGCTCGCAATCGAATTCTGAGGGCACCGATGGAATCGCAGTGCCGATATTTGCTTAGAAACGCCTTTTCTGGAGTTGTGGTTGCTCGGGTGTGGTTATTAATTTTTGGGGTTAAGTTAAGAAATAAAATAAAAGTGGTGCGACACTTTATTTTATTTCACTTAAAGACACTTAAAGCCACTTAAGCCAGTTTAAGCAGATAAGGTGGGACCCACGATATCCTACCCAATTGGTAGGATATTTGTGAGGTGGGGCCCGCATGAGCCCCACCATTTCTTCCCCTCTATGTAACGCACCCACGAAAACCTTTTTTGAATAAAGTCAACCAGTGCGTTTTCTTAAATACTAAATGCCCCTATTAATTGGGCAGTTAAGTCATTACAATTAATTCATTGAATTAATTGTTTGTTTCTTAACTTTGAATTTTCAAATTGTTGGCATGGGAATAAAATAAGACCAACACTAGGTTTGTTGAGGGGTTGCTTGTTGAGAGGATTTGGAGAAACTCTAATGCTTGAAGATCTTCATCCTCCTTCGTTGAAGAACGCGAAGAATGAATCGTCGCCGACGAAGAACGCCGGCCTTCGAAGAAGGGAGACGATGAACGCTGAACCCTCGGAGATCGATGACGCGACGTCGTGTACCGCGACGCCGACGATCCTCCTTCCGTGACGTTTCTTCTGCGACGTTCCTTCCCCGTGACTATCTTCGATCCACAACCGATTGAGGTAGGGGATTGCGGTTCTTTTAATTCCTTTTTGAATTATATCCTCAACATGGGTTTAATTGGTGCAATTAAATCTGTGTGATTTTAATCCTCAGAGTTTGACTACACGACGCCGTGTACCGCGACGAGGACGACGCCCCTTCCGCGATGCGACGATCCTCTTCTTCTGCGATGGTCAATTCAGCTACGAACTCACGTTCGACGACAACATTGAGGTAGGGGTTTTTGTTCATTTTAATCTATGCGATGTGATCCTTGGATCGAGACGGTCGTTTTTCTATATTACACTCAATGTTTTAGAGAACTTTGGGTTCGGCCGAGTTGGTTCGTACACGAAACCAATCGGGCCCTCGGAGAAAAAACACTCATATCTTGAGCTCCGAACGTCCGATTGATGTGTCGTCGACATTGATGGATTCCTCTTAGTGAGACAGATCTTTTTTCCTACTCCGCTCGAGGTTTTGGTGCCATCGGAGTGCGGTCGGGTTGGTTCGCTCACAAAACCAAACGGGCCCTTGGATCGAAAAAGCAAATAACTCACCGACCGGGCGTCCGATTGACGCGCCGTCCGTCCGGTTTTTTTCCTCTTGATGAGACGGAACTTTTGGCATACTTTTCCTGAGTTTTGGATGCAGTTTGAGTATGGCCGGGTTGGATTGTACCTGAAATCCAACCGGCCCCCTAGAACGGAAAAGCTGATAACATTCAGACTAGACATCTGTTGGACGAACCGTCAACAGCGTTGGTGAACACGTTGAGAAATGGTCCCTATGATTATACCTATTTGAGTTCGGGGTACAGTTGAGATACGGTCGGGTTGGTTCGTACACAAAACCAACCGGGCACCTAGGACAAAAAGTTTAAGAACTCACAGACCGGGCGTCCGATTGACACGCCATCTACTGCGTTGAGGCCCCTATGGAGAGGCAGTCCTTTGAGATACTTCTTCATGGGACTTTGTGATAATTGTAGTATTAACCAGTAGCTCATAGAGCGGACCCTCCCAGAGACGAGCATGCGGATTACGGAGACCGTGTAGCCGGCTGAGACCTGACGACAACTTGACCGATCGACTCAGTGTGTTTCGGATAGCCCAGTGGGGAGCGCTCGGTTGAAGCGGCAGACCCACGGTGGAGGAGCACTTGGTTGTAGCGGCAGACCCGCGGTACTCAATAGAAGGAGTACCTCTGGAGGCTATGAGGGGGGGCGCTTGGTTTTAGCGGCAGACCCACGGTAGAGGAGCGCTTGGTTGTAGCGGCAGACCCGTGGTACTCAACAGAAGGAGTACCTCTGGAGGCTATGAGGGGGGGCGCTTGGTTGTAGCGGAAGACCCATGGTGGGAAGCGCATGGTTGTAGCAGCAGGCCCACAGTACTCGACAGGAGGAGTACCTCAGCATTCTTAGGTTAGTGAGCAGTATCTCGGAGTCATGACAAGACAACTGTACACTCCAGAGACGGGGCTCTTCAGCAGTTACGGTTTCGATAATGAAAATTTTGTGTGAGCTGAATCCAGTTTTTCTTTCCTATGTGGATTGTGTTGTGCTATCCTGTGTGAACTGGGTTGTACGTGGGCTCGGAAGTTGGAGCGTACTGGAATTGATGACTTAGTTATATGTATGGGCATATACCTAAGTAGTGTCAGATGTTACTTCGTGATTGCATCTTTCCTTTGTGTTTTATCCTTTGTGGATTATGGGAGACCTTCGGGGGTCTAGGGGTCCCTACTGAGTAGCTTATACTCACCCCTGCACGGGCTATGCCCGCACTACGTTGTGTTGGTTACAGATGACGGACAACGCTGATCGTGGTTGAGGCTTGCGGAGCAGGACGGTACCTGGAGGTGGACCACTGGGTGGGACGTACTCGGAGCGGTCTGCTGGACCCGAGGAGCAGTGTAGGCTATCTGTACCCACCCTTCAGGTGGGACTTTCAGTGGACGGCTCGATGTTGCGGCTCTACATTACAGTTGTTGTT
This sequence comes from Viscum album, assembly GCA_963277665.1. Taxonomy (NCBI): domain Eukaryota; kingdom Viridiplantae; phylum Streptophyta; class Magnoliopsida; order Santalales; family Viscaceae; genus Viscum; species Viscum album. Next base: position 16,885 of record CAUJRU010004190.1, on the reverse strand, counting down.
TTCCCTTTCTAGTTGTACTTACTTTCAGTTTGGGTTTGTATATTGGCCCACTTACTTTTCTGCACTTACTGTTGTACCCAGTTTTTACTTAGTCTTTGCTTCTACTACTTTCTTGCTCTGTGGTGTTTGTTTACTTTACAAAGTCAATGCCTTCCCTTTTTATCAGGAATTACGCATTGGTGCTAGTCACCAGCCCCTGGCCAATGGAAGGCGGTCTTGGGGTAGTCATGGCACGGGCCCCGAGGATGGGTCGTGACAAATTGGTATCAGAGGAATTCAGTTCTACCGCAGAACTTAGGACTCTGACCTTTTTCTATGTGAAGAAATAGTTTTAAGAGTATTGAGTGTGGTTATCAGCCCAGGGAGTCCAGTGTTGGTGCGGAGGCCGACGTATCCGTACACCAGGACCCGAACTTCTGATTTTTGACTTAATTCACGAAAACATTTATTGAATGTGTGTTTCAAGTTTTCTTTGTGATTACTTTATGTCAACTCACCAGGTATATTGTTCTGACCGTGGAACACCTGTTTACTTTTTAGGATGGCCCCACGACCGCAGCCAGCTAGGGTTCTGAGAGTTGTGCATGACGACAGCCCACCGAGCGACGAGGCCTCGGTACAGGGCCCTTTGACAGCTGAGGCATCGGCGGTACATCTACCCGCCGAGCCACCGATGCTACCAGCCCCAGCCGCTGACGATGCACGTCGCCTTAGTGCACTGCATGAGTTTTAGCGTCAGCGAACGCCCAGGTTCCGTGGGGAGACAGACCATGAGGAAGCCGAGGATTGGCTGGAGGATGTTGTATGAGTTTTCCATTTGGTAGGGACACCAGCTGACCTTATGGTGGTCCTTGTTGTGAGCCTCCCGCACGCGGCAGCAGGCAGATGGTGGAGCTTGATGCTCCAGGTGCACGACGAGGCATCTCTCCTTTGGACGGACTTTGAGATCCTTTTTCGCTCAGAGTTCGTCCCAGCCACCCTCCGAGCGGTGCGCATCCAAGAGCTGCTACAGCTGCGGCAGGTCAGCATGACAATAGCCCAGTACGCGGTGAGGTTTACCGATCTCTCACGCTATTCGACGTATATGGTATGGGACCCATTCTTCAAGTCCCTAACCTTCGATCAAGGGATCAGGCGAGAGATAATAGCTTCAATTGTTTCTCACAGCATTCCGACACTGGAAGGGGTGTTGGAGCGATCCCTCTTAGTGGAGAGTTTCCTTGCTGAGCAGTCTCCAGCAGCAGGACCCACCACTAGCCGGCATACGGCAGAGTCTTCTGCAGCAGGAAGTAGACAGATGACGCAGAGGTCCAAGAGGAATAGACCTACAGGTGGTCGACAGCGTGACACATGATCTTTTGTGCGAGGAACCTGGGGTAGAGAATGACTTACCATGCGCGGGCAGTGTTACTCCTGCAGCAGGGTTGGTCACATGGCTCATGACGTTCCTACCCGCCATACAGATGACCATAAGATGAATGAAGGACCTCCCAGGCAGAGGCAGAGGTTCAATCGAGGTGGACCGCATGGAGCAGGAGACCGTGGCAGGGGAGCTGGCCCTGCATCTGGAGGTGGATGATGCTTCGAGGTGTTTCCACCACCACCACCAGGAGGTCCACCCCGACCACAGGGAATAGTTGGATGTGGGAGAGCTCAGCTGCAGGCAGCTGAGGCCTACAATCATGGAGTTCCGGGAGTAGATGGACAGGAGCGGGACTAGCTCTAGACCTGGAGACTTTTGTTCATGTTGCTTTTAGCTCTGTTGATGTTTGATTTTTGTTGCTTTATGTCTTTTTACTTTGAGCTGTAGTAATAAAACGATGCCTTTCTTGTGGCGTCTACCTTACTGTCCTCTCTTTTGGTTGTTACTAAGAGGTTCCAGTTTAAAAAAAACTGTTGACTTGGCCCTCACTTGAGATACCTACTGGAGGAGACCCAGTGACCACACACTGATTCCGACAGTGTGACTCAACCCTTGGAGGCGAGAGTAATGGTTGGATCTCTTGGTAGTAGAGTCGAGGCCTTACGACGTCATCCTTGGTATGGATTAGTATCATCCATGTCGGTATTGACTGTATTAGGCGAAGAATGTGGTTCATCCAGGGGATGAGACCAGATTTCTCTTATCGACAAAGAAGAAATTTCAGCAGCTCTTGTAGGACCATAAAGGTCCAAGTCATTCAAGAACGGATGAGGACAGCTCAGAGCCAGCAAAAGTCTTGTGCTGACGGGGGGAGGAGACCACTAAAGTTCGAGGTTGGTGATCGCGTTTCCCTACGGGTCTCACCTCGATGTGAGTTACAAAGATGTGGCCAAGGCGACAGGTTATCTCAGAGGTTCAACAGACCTTTCTTGGTCCTCAGCAGGGTTGGAGAGGTGACTTATCGCCTGGCTTACCACCTCAGTTTCACCGGGTGCACGACGTCTTCCACGTATCTCAGCAGAGGAGATACGTGCACGACCCGACGCATATCATTGAACATGGGGAGATGGACGTTGATGATGGGGCGACTTTTGCGGAGGTCCCAGTGGAGATTGAGGATCGACAGGAGCGGATCCTACGTGGATGGTCAATTCCTCTAGTACGCATCCGATGGCAACACGGGAACCTCCAGGAGAGCACTTGGGAGCGGGAGGATCTGATGCGTGCTCAGTACCCACTTTTGTTTCCCTAGTTTATGACGTATCTTTACGGGGACATAAATCCCTGAGGTGGGAGTGATGTAAAGGCCCGTGAAAATCAAGGAAATTTTTTTCTTTATTTTCTTGGGAATTTTACAAGAACACAGTTTCTAACGGAACCTGATTCCAAGGCCCGGTGTGCCCGGAATCATTTTACGAAGTTTGTCTTGGGTATGTTCAGTGAACGAACGAGCGGGTTTTTTCTAACATTTGAAACGGTGCTCGGAATCGAATTTCTATGGCACCGATGGAATCCCAACACTGGTATTTTCTTAGAAACGCCTTTTCCGGAGTTGTGGTTTCTTGGGTGTGGTTTTTAATTTTTGGGGATAAGTTATGAAATAAAATAAAAGTGGTACGACAATTTATTTTATTTCACTTAAATCCACTTAAGCCAGTTTAAGAGGATAATGTGGGACCCACGATATCCTACCCACTTGGTAGGATATTTGTGAGGTGGGTCCCGCACGAGCCCCACTGTTTCTTCCCCTCTAAGTAACACACCTGCAAAAACCTCTTTTAAATAAATTCAACCGGTGCGTTTTCTTAAATACTAAACGCCCCTATTAATTGGGTAGTTAAGTCGTTACAATTAATTCATCGAATTAATTGTTTGTTTCTTAACTTTGAATTTTCAAATTGTTCGCATGGGAATAAAATAAGACCAACACTAGGTTTGTTGAGGGGTTGCTTGTTGAGAGGATTTGGAGAAACTCTAAAGCTTGAAGATCTTCATCCTCCTTCGTTGAAGAATGCGAAGAACGCGAATAACGCGAAGAAAACATCATCGCCGACGAAGAACACCGGCCTTCGACGAAGGGCGGAAAAGAACGTCAAACCCTCGGAGATCAACGACGCGACGCTGTGTACCGCGATGTCGACGATCCTCCTTCTGTGACGTTCCTTCCCCATGACAATCTTCGATCAATAACCGATTGAGGTAGGGGATTGTGGTTCTTTTAATTCCTTTTTGAATTATATCCTCAACATGGGTTTAATTGGTGCAATTAAATCTGTGTGATTTTAATTCTCAGAATTTGACTACGCGACGCCGTGTACCGCGACGATAGCGACACCCCTTCTGTGACACGCTGATCCTCTTCTTCTGCGATGGTCAATTCCGCGACGAACTCACATTCGACGACAACGTTGGGGTAGGGTTTTTTTTCATTTTAATATATGTGATTATATTTGCGGTTTGTTTAAATATTTGTTGTGAGAATTTTAAAACCACTAACGCGGAGGGTGCAGACCAATAAACAAGTCTGAACCCATCGTCCTTTCATTCTTGGTGTGCGGATTGGCGGGCGATGAAAAAGTAAGTTGCACGGGTGATGTGAGGTCCTTGCAGTGAAGGACGGACCCCTGGAGGACCATTGGCAAAGACGACATGCAATTCCATCCACCAGAACTCGTCCGATGGTCCGCGGACCAGCCCGCCGGCACAGCGGCGCCGACGGCAGGCGGCGGCGGCGCCCGGCGCGCCGCCGCAGCTTCAGCCAGGGTGGCATGGTGTGGACCTGCGACCGCGTGGGACCGGAGGGGGATGGGACGTGGCATCCGGCCACGTCCACTGGCAAGGGCGGCCCCACGCGGGGTCGCGGCTCCTTCACGCCAGGGTAGAGTGCCCCCCGCTTCGCAAGGCCAAAATGGCTGAGCCGACCCGCTGGCCACCCAGCCAGTGCCATCCGGGCTGGGTCGCGCCATCCGGGTCAGACCCGGACCCGGGTCAGGTTGACCCGGTTCGGGCCGGCCCAGGGGGGGTGGGCCGGGTCGGTCTGGGCCCAGACCCCCCGTTTTCGGACCTCTTTGGTATTTTGTCCATATCTTAGGCTATGGACATCCGATCGACACACTTTCAGTGGCGATGTGATCTTTGAATCGAGACTGTCGTTTTGGTATATTACACTCAAGGTTTCGGAGAACTTTGGGTTTGGCCGAGTTGGTTCGTACACGAAACCAACTGGGCCCTCGAAGCGGAAACACTCATATCTTGAGCTCCGAACGTCCAATTGACGTGTCATCGACATTGATGGATTCCTCTTAGTGATACGGATCTTTTGGCTTACTCCACTCGAGGCTTGGACGTCGTCGGAGTGCGGTCGGGTTGGTTCGCTCACGAAACCAACCGGGCCCCTAGAACGAAAAAGCCAATAACTCACAGACCGTGCGTCCGATTAAAGCGCCGTCTGTCTCGTTGTTTTCCTCTTGATGAGGCGGAACTTTTGGCATACTTCACCTGAGTTTTGGATGCAGTTGGAGTATGGGCAGGTTGGATTATTCCCAAAATCCAACCAGTCCCCTGGAACGAAAAATCTGGTAACTTTCAGACTGGACGTCCGTTTGAAGAATCATCAGCGGTGTTGGTGAACACGTTGAGAAACGGTCCCTATGATTATAACTATGTGTGTTTGGGGTACAACTGAGATACGGTCGGGTTGGTTCGTACACAAAACCAACCGGGCCCTGGGGACAAAAAAGTTAATAACTCACAGACCGGGCGTCCGATTGACGCGCCATCTGCTGCATTGAGACCCCTATGATGAGGCGGTCCTTTGAGATACTTCTTCGTGGGACTTTGTGATACATGTAGTATCGACCAGTAGCTCGAGGAGCAGAACCTCCTGGAGATGAGCGTGCGGAGTACAGAGACCGTGTAGCCGGCTGAGACCTGACGACTGCTTGACCGATCGACTCGGTGTGTTTCGGATATCCTAGTGCGGAGCGCTTGGTTGTAGCGGCAGACCCATGGAGGAGGGGCGCTTGGTTGTAGTGACAGACTCACGGTACTCAGCAGAAGGAGTACCTCTGGAGGCTATGAGGGGGAGCTCATGGTTGTAGCAGCAGACCCACGGCAGAGGAGCGCTTGGTTGTAGCGGCATACCCGCGGTACTCAACAGAAGGAGTACCTCTGGAGGCTATGAGGGGGAGCTCTTGGTTGTAGCGGAAGACCCATGGTGGGAAGCGCTTGGTTGTAGCAGCAGGCCCGCAGTACTGGACAGGAGGAGTACCTCAGTAGTCTTAGGTTAGTGAGCAGTATCTCGGAGTCGTGACATGACCACTGTACACTCCAGAGACGGGGCTCTTCAGCAGTTACGGTTTCGATAATGAAAATCCTGTGTGAGCTGAATCCATTTTTTCTTTCCTATGTGGATTGTGTTGTACTATCCTATGTGGATTTACGTTTTGCTTTCCTGTGTGGACTGGGTTATACGTGGGCTCAGAAGTTAGAGCATACTGGAATTGATGACTTAGGTATATGTATGGGAATATACCTAAGCAGTGTCAGATGTGACTTCGTGATTGTATCTTTCCTTTGTGGTTTATCCTTTGTGGATTCTGGGAGACCTTCGGGGGTCTCGGGGTCCCTACTGAGTAGCTTATACTCACCCCTGCACGGTCTATGCCCACACTACATTCTGTTGGTTGCAGACGACGGACAACGCTGATCGTGGTTGAGGCTTGAGGAGCAGGACGGTACCTGGAGGTGGACCACTATGCGGGACGTACTCGGAGCGGTCAGCTGGACCCGAGGAGCAGTGGAGGCTATCTGTACCCACCCTTCAGGTGGGAATTCCAGTGGACGGCTCGACGCTGTGTCTCTAATTTACAATTGATGTTTTCCCTTTCCAGTTGTACTTTACTTTCAGTTTGGATTTGTATACTGGCCCACTTACTTTTCCGCACTTACTGTTGTACCCAATTTTTACTTAGTGTTTACATCTACTACTTGCTTGCTCTGTGGTGTTTGTTTACTTTACAAAGGCAATGCCATCCCTTTTTACCGGTAATTACACCTTGGTGCTAGTCGTCAGCCCCTGGCATATGGAAGGCGGGCTTGGGGTAGTCACGGCACGAGCCCCGAGGACGGGTCGTGACAAATTGGTATCAGAGGAATTCAGTTCTACCACAGAACTCAGGACTCTAATCTTTTTCTATGTGAAGCAATAGTGTTAAGAGTATTGAGTGTGGTTATCAGTCCATGGAGTCCAGTGTTGGTGCAGCGGCTGACGTATCCGTACACCAGGACCCTGACTTCTGATTTCTGACTTAATTCATGAAAACATTGATTGCATATGTGTTTCAAGATTTATTTGTGATTACTTTATGTCATCTCACCAGGTGTACTATTCTGACCGTGGTACACCTGTTTCCTTTTCAGGATGGCCCCACGATGGCAGCCATCTAGGGTTCCGAGAGTTATGTGTGACAACAGCCCACCGAGCGATGAGGACTTGGTACAGGGCCCTTTGACAGATGAGGCACCGGCGGTACCTCTACCCGCCGAGCCACCAATGCTACCATCCCCAGCCGCTGATGATGCACGTCACCTTAGTGCACTGCATGAGTTTCAGCGTCAGCAACCGCCCAGGTTCCGTGGGAAGACAGACTCTCAGGCTGCCGAGGATTGGCTGGAGGCTGTTGTACGAGTTTTCCGTTTGGTAGGGACACCAGCTGACCTTATGGTGGTCCTTGCAGCGAGCCTCCTGCACGCGGTAGCAGGCGGATGGTGGAGGTTGATGCTCCAGTTGCACGACGCGGCATCTCTCCTTTGGACGAACATTGAGAGCCTTTTTCGCTCAGAGTTCGTCCCAGCCACCCTCCGAGCGGTGCGCATCCAGGAGCTGCTACAGCTACGGCAGGGCAGCATGACAGAATCCCAGTACGCGGCGAGGTTTACTGATCTCTCGCGCTATTCGATGGACATGGTATGAGACCCATTCTTCAGGGCCCAAACCTTCGATCATGGGCTCATGCGAGAGATCAGATCATCAGTTGTTTCTCATAGCATTTCGACACAGGTAGGGGTATTGGAGTGATCCCTCTTAGTGGAGATTTTCCTTACTGATCAGTATCTAGTAGCAGGACCCACCACTAGCCGGCATACGGAAGATTCTTCTGCAGCAGGAAGTAGACAGATGACGCAGAGGTCCAAGAGGACTATACCGACAGGTGGTCGACCGCATGACACAGGATCATTTGTGCGAGGCACACAGGGTCGAGAACGACTTACCATGCGAGGGCAGTGTTACTCTTGCGGTGGGGTTGGTCACATGGCTCGGGACTGTCCGAACCGCCATATAGATGACTAGCAGATGAACGAAAAACCTCCCAGGCAGAGGCAGAGGTTCGATCGAGGCGGACTGCATGGAGCAGGAGACCGTGGCAGGGGAGATGGCCCTGCAGCTGGAGGTGGACGACGCTTCGAGGTGTTGCCACCACCACCACCAGGAGGTCCACCCTGACCACAGGGAACAGGTGGACGTGGGAGAGCTCAACTGCAGGCAGCTGAGGCCTATGATCATGGAGCTCCGGGAGCAGATGGATAGGAGCGGGACTAGCTCCAGACCTGGAGACTTTTGTTCATGTTTCTTCTAGCTCTGTTGATGTTTGTTTGTTGTTGCTTTGTGTCTTTGTACTTTGAGCTGCAGTAATAAAAAGACATCTTTCTTGTGACGTTTATCTTCCTGTCCTTTCTTTTGGTTGTTACTAAGAGGTTCTGGTTTAAAAAAACCGTTGACTTGACCCTCACTTGAGATACCTACTGAAGGAGACCCAGTGACCACACACTGATGCCGACAGTGTGACTCAACCCTTAGAGGCAAGAGTAATGGTTGGATCTCTTGGTAGCAGCGTCGAGGCCTTACGATGTCATCCTTGGTATGGATTAGTATCATCCATTTCGGTATTGACTGTATTAGGCGAAGAATGTGGTTCATCCAGGGGATGAGACCGGATTTCTCTTATCGGCAAATAAGAAATTTCAGCAACTCTTGTAGGACCAGAAAGGTCCAAGTCATCCAAGAACGGATGACGACAGCTCAAAGCCAGCAAAAGTCTTGTGCTGACGGGGGGCGGAGACCACTAAAGTTCTAGGTTGGTGACCACGTTTCCCTACGGGTCTCACCTCAACGTGAGTTATGGAGATGTGGCCGAGGCGACAAGTTATCTCTGAGGTTCAATGGACCTTTCTTGGTCCTCAGAAGGGTTGGCGAGGTGGCTTATCGCCTGGCTTACCACCTCAGTTGCACCGGGTGCACAACGTCTTCCACGTATCTCAGCTGAGTAGATACGTGCACGACCCGACGCATATCATTGACCATGGGGAGCTGGACGTTGATGATGGGGAGACTTTTGCGGAGGTCCCAGTGGAGTTTGAGGATCGAAAAGAGCGGGTCCTACGTGGACGGTCGATTCCTCTAGTACGCATCAGATGGCAGCACGGGAACCTCCAGGAGAGCACTTGGGAGCGGGAGGCTCAGATGCGTGCTCAGTACCCACTTTTGTTTCCCTATTTTATGATGTATCTTTACGGGGACGTAAAGCCCTAAGGTGGGATTTATGTAAAGACCCGTAAAATTAAAGGAAATTTTTTTCTTAATTTTCATGGAATTTTACAAGAACGCTGTTTCTGACGGCACCTGATTCTGAGGCCTGGTGTGCCCGGAATCATTTTTTTAAGTCTGGCTCAGGTACGTTCAGTGAACGAACGAGTGGGTTTTTTCTAACTTTTGAACTGGTACTCGGAATCAAATTCCGGGGGCACCGATGGAATCACAGCGCCGGTATTTGCTTTGAAACGCCTTTTCCGGAGTTGCGGTTACTCGGGTGTGGTTTTTAATTTTTGGGGTTAAGTTAAGAAATAAAATAAAAGTGGTGCGACACTTTATTTTATTTCACTTAAAGCCACTTAAATCCACTTGAGCCAGTTTAAGCGGATAAGGTGGGACCGATGATATCGTACCCACATGGTAGGATATATGTGAGGTGGGGCCCGCACAAGCCCCACTGTTTCTTCCCCTCTAAGTAACGCACCCGCGAAAACCTCTTTTAAATAAAGTCAATCGGTGCATTTTCTTAAATACTAAACACCCCTATTAATTGGGCAGTTAAGTCGTCACAATTAATTCATTGAATTAATTGTTTGTTTCTTAACTTTTAATTTTCAAATTATTGACATGGGAATAAAATAAGACCAATACTAGGTTTGTTGAGGGGTTGCTTGTTGAGAGGATTTGGAGAAACTCTAAATCTTGAAGATCTTCATCCTCCTTCGTTGAAGAACACGAAGAACGCGAAGAACACGAAGAACGCATAGTCACCGACGAAGAACGTTGGCCTTCGACGAAGGGCGACGAAGAACACCGAACCCTCGGAGATCAATGACGCAACGCCGTGTACCGCGACACCGATGATCCTCCTTCCGCGACGTTCCTTCCTCGCGACAATCTTCAATCAAAAACCGATTGAGGTAGGGGATTGCGGTTCTTTTAATTCCTTTGTGAATTATATCCTCAACATGGGTTTAATTGGTGCAATTAAATCTATGTGATTTTAATCCTCAGAGTTTGACTACGCGACGCCGTGTACCGCGATGACAGTGACGCCCCATCCACGACGCGATGATCCTCTTTTTCCGCGACGGTCAATTCTGCGATGAACTCACGTTCGACGACAACATTGAGGTAGGGGTGTTTGTTCATTTTAATATATGTGATTATATCTGCAGTTTTTTTAAATATTTGTTCTGAGACTTTTAAAACCACTAATGCGGTGTGTGCGGACCAACAAATAAGTCCAAACCCACCGTCCTTTCGTTCTTGGTGTGCGGATTGGTGGGCGATGACAAAGTAAGCCGCACGGGTGATGTGAGGTCCTCGTAGTGAAGGACGGACCCTGAGAGGGCCATTGGAGAAGAGGGCACGCAATTCCCACCACCATAACTCGTCCGGTGGTCCAAGGAGCAGCCTGTCGGCGCGCCTCACCGGCACGGCGGCGTCGGCGGCAGGTGGCGGCGGTGCCCGGCGCGCCGCCGGAAGGAGCCATTGCGGATGAAGCCGTGGCGGCAGGGCGCGGTCCCGTGACCGTGTGGGACCGGAGTAGGACGGGACACGGTAGCCGGCCGCGTCCACTGGTAAGGGCGGCCCCACACAGGGTCGTGGCTCCTTCACGTGGGGGCAACGCGCCCCCCGCTTCGCTCGGTCGTAACGGCCGAGCCGACCCGCTGGCCACCCGGCCAATGCCAGCCGGGTCATGCCCAGGCCGGGCCGGGCCGCACCGTCCGTCCTGGGTCGCGCCATCCGGGTCGGACCCGGACCCGGGTCGGGTCGACCCGGGGGGGGTTGGGCCGGGTCGGTCCGGGCCCAGACCCCCCTTTTTCGGACCTCTTCGGTCTTTTGCCCATATCATGGAATATGGACATCCGATCGACACACCATCAGCAGAGATGCGATCCTTGGATCGAGACGGTCGTTTCGGTATATTACACTCAAGGTTTCGGAGAACTTTGTGTTTGGCCGAGTCGGTTCGTACACGAAACCAATCGGGCCCTCGGAGCGGAAATGCTCATATCCTGAGCTCCGAACGTCCGATTGATATGCCGTCAACTTTGATGGATTCCTCTTAGTGAGAAGGATCTTTTTTCTTACTTCTCTTGAGGTTTGGACGTCTTCGGAGTGCGGTCGGGTTGGTTTTCTCATGAAACCAACTGGGCCACTGGAACGAAAAGGCCAATAACTCACAGACCGGGCATCCGATTGACGCACCGTATGTCTCGTTGTTTTCCTCATGATGAGACGGAACTTTTGGAATACTTTTCATGAGTTTTGGATGCATTTGGAGTATGGACGGGTTGGATTGTACCCGAAATGTAACCGGCCCCCTGGAACGGAAAGCTAATAACTTTCAGACTGGACGTCAGTTTGACGAACCGTCAGCGGCATTGGTGAACATGTTGAGAAACAGTCCCTATGATTATACCTATGTGAGCTCGGGGTATAGTTGAGATACGTTTGGGTTGGTTCGTACACGAAACCAATCGGGCCCCTGGGACAAAAAGGTTAATAACTCACAGACCGGGCGTTCGATTGACGCGCCATCTGCTGCGTTGAGACCCCTATGACGAGGAGGTCCTTTGAGAAACTTCTTCATGGGACTTTGTGATATTTTTAGTATCGACTAGTAGCTCATGGAGCGGACCCTCTCGGTGAAGAGCGTGCGGAGTACAGAGACCGTGTAGCCGGCTAAGACCTGACGACTGCTTGACCGATCGACTCGGTGTGTTTCGGATAGGCCAGTGGGGAGCGCTTGGTTGTAACGGCAGACCCATAGTGGAGGAGCGCTTGGTAGTAGCGGCAGACCCACGGTACTCAACAGAAGGAGTACCTCTGGAGGCTATGAGGGGGAGTTCTTGGTTGTAGTGGCAGACCCACAGCGGAGGAGTGCTTGGTTGTAGCGGCAAACCCGCGGTACTCAATAGAAGGAGTACCTATGGAGGCTATGAGGGGGAGCGCTTGGTTGTAGCGGCAGACCCATGGTGGGAAGCACATGGTTATAGCATCAAGCCCACATTACTCGATAGGTGGAGTACCTCAGCAGTCTTAGGTTAGTGAGCAGTATCTCGGAGTCATGACAGGACCACTGTAAACTCCAGAGACGACGCTCTTCAGCAGTTACAGATTCGATAATGAAAATCCCGTGTGAGCTTAATCCTGTTTTTCTTTCCTATGTGGATTGTGTTGTGCTATCCTGTGTGGATTTACGTTTTGCTTTCCTATGTATAATGGCTTGTACATGGGCTCGGAAGTTGGAGCGTACTGAAATTGATGACTTAGGTATATGTACGGGCATATACCTAAGCAGGGTCAGATGTTACTTCGTGATTGTATCTTTCTTTTGTGGTTTATCGTTTGTGGATTCTGGGAGACCATCGAGGGTCTCGGGGTCCGTACTGAGTAGCTTATACTCACCCCTGCACGGGCTATGCCCGCACTACGTTGTGTTGGTTGCAGATGACGGACATCGCTGATCGTGGTTGAGGCTTGTAGATCAGGATGGTACCTGGAGGTGGGCCACTGGGCGGGACGTACTCTGAGCGGTCGGCTGGACCTGAGGAGCAGTGGAGGCTATCTATACCCACCCTTCAGGTGGTACTTCCAGTGGACGGATCGACGCTGTGGCTCTACTTTACAGTTGCTGTTTTCCCTTTCCAGTTGTACTTTACTTTCAGTTTGGGTTTTATACTCACCCACTTACTTTTCTGCACTTACTGTTGTACCCAGTTTTTACTTAGTGTTTACTTCTACTGCTTGCTTGCTCTGTGGTGTTTGTTTACTTTTCAAAGGCAATGCCTTCCCTTTTTACAGAGAATTAGGCCTTGGTGCTAGTTTCCAGCCCCTGGCCTATAGAAGGTGGGCTTGGGGTAGTCACGGCACAGGCCCCGAGGACGGGTCGTGACATTAGGGAGGTGAATGAGTTGAATACATTTAGTATAAATCATGCAAAAACTCCCAAGAAACCATGAAATGTTAGATAAGATTCACAGTTTTGGATCTAATTAAGTTTAGATCCTAAATGGGTTTTCCTTTAATTTTAGCATATTTTGAATTCCTCTACATTTTAAGGCTATTGTGATCCTTCCACTTGATCCATGAGCTATCTATTGGTGAATCTTATTATATTGGAGGTTAGATTCCTTGGTAAGTGATAGTTGTTGACGGTTTTCCTTATTTTTCTTCTCATAGACTCTATTGTATTCATGAATATAGTTTTTTGGGGATATACTCATGTTTTTATATTCCAATAATGATGATATATGGTTTTTATGTTTAACAGGGTCATGATCTATGGCGTTTTAAGGAGTTTCAATCAGATTTATTAATGATTTTGTGACATTCTTCTTTTTTCCCTATATCTTCAAGCTAGTTGAATTTATTCTAGAATACTCCTCGTTATAATTTAAAATTATTATTTTAAATTTATTGAATTTTTTGATTTAAAATTGGGAAATTTATGTGAAAATATTGATGGAAACCCCCTTTGGTAATGGTTTGTGAAATTGGGAAAATTAGTTTTTATGAAAATTTTAATTGATTAAATCATTTTAAAATGATGATTTTAAACTGGATGGATGTATTTTATTTATGATAAAGGTTTTTATTGAATTTTTTTCAATAAAATTATTCTTTTATTTAAGTGGTTTGCCACAATTGGTTTGGCATGGAATTCAGCATAAATGGTAAGTGTGTACTAATTTTCATTGACATGACCCTGTTGAAGGGGTGTGTGGAGTTGGGGCACATTGTATACACTTACCTTTGGATGACATGGTAGATATAAAAGAATCCAATCATGAGAATGGAACTTTAATCTGGACATGCATGTGTGAAGGGTCGAATAGAATTGTCTATAAATCACATAAATTTTGTCTATTCATAAAGTATTCAGCACTGTATTCAAATTCTCCACATGTTTCTTCTTACTCTTGGAGTATATCAAAATATCATCAATAAAGACTACTAATTTTTTTCAAGGTAATCTCTAAAGACTATTAATTAAATCCATGAAAATTTCAGGAGAATTAGTTAGTCAGAAGGGAATCACTATGAACTCATAGTGTCTAAACCTTATTCGAAAAATGTCATGGGAATATCTTACTTCCTCACCTTTAATTGGTGATATCACAATCGAAGGTCCACCTTTAAGAGATAACTTGCCCCTTGTAACTGGTCAAACAAGTCATCTATCCAAGGCAAGGGATAATTTTTCTTTATCATTATTTAAGTGAGCTTCTTATAGTTAATGCAGAGGACCATTGATCCATACTTATTCTTAACGAACTGGACCGGTCCACCCCATAGTGAACCACTTGAGCGTATAATACTTTTCACAAGATTATACTATAACTACATCTTCAGCTCTTCCAACTCAATGGTGGCCATTCAATAAGGTTTCTTTGATATAAGAAGAGATCCAAGAATAAGTTTTATTGATAACTCAACCTCTTAGTTAGGAGGAATACCAGAAAACTCTTCGGGGAATATTTCCTCATAGTCCCTTACAATGGGAATGTTTTCGAGCTTGAATATCTCTAATATCTCAATCATTTGAACTAGATATTCATTATCAGAAATAAACAATATCCATGCTTGAGATGTTGATTCTAAAAGAGATTAATCCTCCCCCTTTAACTTGTACATAATTGGAGGATGCTCTAGGATGCGAAGAGTGATCTCCCTTTCCTGACAATTGATGTTCTCTTTGAATAGAGATAACCAATCCATGGAAAAAATAGAATCAATATCCAACAAATAGAGTATTAAAAGATTTTTTGGGAGGTTTATGCTATGAACATTAACTGGGGAGGAGTTATATATTTTGGTTGTAATAATTTCCAAATTTTTTGTTATCATAGACAACTCAGCATCCAAATTTTGAGGTGGTGATTGAATAGTTCTATTAAACATGGAAGATACGAAATAATGACTAGAACCAAAATCAAATAGTATGTTTAATATTCTTGAATGAATAACCATCATACTTATCACCACATTGTTTCCCATATCCACATTAGTAGTAGTGATATCATAATCCCTTCCTTGTTTCCTTGGAGGTTTTTGTTGATTGATTCTGAAAACCCTTGGCTTAAGGAAATTGTTCATACAATTCCTATGTTCCTTGAAGTTGAAACACTACATTGTTGGATGAGCATTTATATGAACCTTCCTTTTTTAATTCCAAATTAGTGTAATTCTTCATATCCATTCAGCAGTTATTATCCATATGTACCATTATTCCACATTTAAATTAATTCTTGGTTCCCTTTATACATTTCCTAGGATGCTTCTTCCAACAATTTTAAAACGGGGGACGTCAATCTTCTTTCCTTCATGGGATTTATTTTCTGATCCACCCATGTTAGAATCCAGTGTCCTCTTTTTTTCACCAGTACCATGATACCAATGAGAGTCTCTGATCTATTTTTCAACCATAAGGTAAAAATGTAAAATCTCCTCGTTGTTATCAATGTCTCGAATCTCCAACACTTTTCATAGATTTGGATTTAGTCCACCAAATAAGAGATCCACCTTTATTTAGGTGTTCATGAAAAATTTATATTCATACTTCGAAAGCCTTGTAATATTTTTTTCATATTCCCTAATAGACTCATCTTCCTTTTTCTTAAGTATATGGAAATCTATTAACTAAACATTTAATTATCCCAATTACTTAACTGAAAACAAGATAATTAATTTACCAATCAATTATCCTTACTCCCTTACTAATCCAATTGATTGGGTAAATATACCAAATACTGTTAGGTAATGAAACAATTAACTATGTAAACATTACCATTATTTATTCCTTTAATTAATTAATAAACAAAAAAAATATCATCCCATAATTAATTTTCCAGAAAACTAATTATCTCAATCTAAATATAACCACTCTATAATTAATTTCCCATAATTAATTATATAAATCAATTACTACAAAATAACATAATTAAATCACCATTATGTTTTTCAATTTATCCAAAATGACTCATCATATTAATTAATTATAAAAAAAATAATTTATCACATCATTTTGATTTAGTTAATTTTTAATTAATTAACATTTTTAACAAGTTCAACATCCCTTAATTAATTAAACAATTAATTAACAAGATTGAAGATCCTCATCATCCCATGAATAATTCAACAATCAAATATTCATTCCATGGCATCAACCTATCATATATCAGTACTAACAAAAAGATATATGGAAAACACAAACCACAAGAAAACATGACATGACACTTCTACTTATTTTTGGTTTGATGGATTCACACATCGTTTGAGGGGTTTTATTACAGAAACATGATATTAATTATCACACAAATCACTTATGGAATTTCACATTTTGAAACACTAAAAATGCTAAATTCACATTGAGAGGCATTCAATATAAATAATTCACTGCATGGAATTAATTTTTAATTAAGGTGAAGTAGGAACTTTACTAATTCATTTATAAAATTGAGGACTTGGAAGAAGATCCTATATCAGGGTGGAACCAATTTAATACTTAACATCTTGACACACAGAGGTAATCAATCCACAGCTGGTCTGATGTCACACACGTTCACACCTTCATATATATTTGTGTGTGTGTGTGTACATATATATATATATATCCGTGTGTGTGTGTGTGTTCACATTGTATAAAACATTGAATAACAATTCACCAAATCAATATCAAGAGACTATAAACAGTGCAACATGGTCTAGGCACCCACCTCTATATACGAGGGACTCAGATAAAATATCTGACTCTAAAACAGACGATGAAAAATGAACAACGGTATAAATTTTTACCTCTAAAACAACATCAATGAACCGAATCAGCTCGAATAGCTACACCTTCGGTCGCAGTTTCCGGA
>CAUJRU010004189.1:0-21295 GCA_963277665.1 Viscum album | reverse complement strand
CTTCAAAGATTTTAGCTTCAACTCTCTTCTATTGACCCATTTAGATATGTTGCTTGAATAGAAATCAGGAACTATAATAGTATCTAATACTTCCAAAAATTGTTTTTTTCGTAGGTGTTATCACATAAGAATCACATGGAAGTTGCCATTTATTTTCACTGATACACACAAGATGCAATTCTGCTCTGATACCCCAATCCACCAAGTCACGCTGAGATCGTAAATCATCTTTTGTCTTCCCCTTGGCATTTAGAAGAACCGAAATCAACATTTCACATATATTATTTTCAATATGAATTACGTCTAAGCAATGATGTAACAAATTGTTTGACCAATAAGGAAAATCAAAAAAGATACTCCTCTTCCTCCAATTGTAATAGGTTTCAGTGGAAACATTCTTTCTCTTTCCAGATTTCATTTGACCCTTCCCAAACGAAAAACTGAAATCTTTCAATTCATTAAGCACGTCAGTTCCAGACAGACGCTGAGGTGGATCATTGGTCTCTATGGTATTATCAAATCTTCGACGATTCATTCTATATGGATGATCCTTTGGCAAGAATCGTCGATGTCTCATAAAACTGAAACTACAGCGATGTTTCAGTCTTCTGGATCGTGTATGTTTCATACAAACTGGACATGACAGTTTTCCCTTCGTGCTCCATCCAGACATCATTGCATAAGCCAGAAAATCATTGATCATCCACATAAGTGTAGCACACATCTGAAATATGTCTTTTGAACATGCATCGTATGTGCGCATACCCATGTCCCAAATAAGTTTCAACTCTTTTATTAAAGGTTGCATGTATACATCAATATCAATGCCAGGATCAGAAGGACCAGGTATGAGTATACTCATGAAAGTGAAAGGTTTTTTCATAAAAACCCATGGGGGAAGATTATAAATGTGTATAAAAACTGGCCATGTGTTGTGCGAAGTAAGAATCTGCCCAAACGGATTAAAACTGTGGCATGAAAGACCCAGCCTCACATTATGCACGTCAGCTACAAAATCAGGATGTCGAGCATCAAATATCTTCCATGAAAATCCATCTGCAGGATGAACCAACTCATCATTAGTCTTCTTTCTCTCTGTATTATGCCATCTCATTTTTATTGATATGTCATCAGATATAAAAAGATTCTGGAGTCTGGGGATCAATGGAAAGTGCCACAGTACTTTTTGTGGAACGCGAGATGGTGTTCCATCAGATTTTGACTTCTAGAGGGATGTGCCACATTTTATACAATCATTTCATTCAGCGGTTTCCTCCCAGAATAAACTGCAATCTTTCAGGAAAGCATGAATTTTGTTTCTTGAAAATCCAAGTTTCTCAACTAACTTCCATTCCATATAGTGGTTTCAGGGAATATCTGCATCATCTGGAAGTAAATCCTTCAAGAGGGTAAGAATGTAATTGATTGCTGTATTAGAAATCTCATACATAGTTTTCCCATAAAACAATCAGATTAAAAATTCCAGCTTTTTCATTTTATCGCATTGTCGATATACTGGAGTTGTGGCAGCATCATTCATTTTTTTCACCCTATCAATATCATCATTTTCACTAGATGCATCAGTTGTCCTCATATCGAAGTCTTCTTGAGTCGAAATCCTTTCTTTTTCATGACGACGAATAAATGGAAACCAATCATCTAACAAATTCTCCATTCCAATCCTTTCATTTCGATCATCACCAATTTGATATTTCATTTTCTCTCCATTGTGTTACCACACAAAGTAGTTTTCTTGAAAACCATTTTTGGTTATGTGGTAGCTGACTTTTTCACTGCTCAACCAAGATCAACCAACACAATTGGAACATGGGCAGTGTATGCAACCACTATCTAAAGCATTGTGAAATGAAAAATCTATAAAGCTCTCCAAATTGTTTTGAAAATTGCTTGAGATCCGATCAGTTTCATACATCCAACTTCTGTCCATTCTGTAAAAAGAATTTATATAAGTCATTTTGTCATAAACAATTCAATAGGATTGAACATTAATAGAAAATATATTTAAGTAAATGATAAAGGAAGGAGTTTCTAGTTGATGTAGTGAACTATTAAAACAATGTAAAGATATACTAATTAATTCAGTTATGTGTTCCTAGATTTGAGGTGAGATGTGTTTTGTAATTTTTTCATTTATCACATAACAAGAAGACACCATAGACCTGATAAAACATTGTTCAAGATATTACAAAGTGAAGGCTTTTAATGAAAGATGCAGAATGTGTAAAGAGACTTTTTTTAAATAAGTTATTGATTCTAAAAAATGGAAATATTGTGAAAAGTTAGTACATTTCATAAAACCCAAACTAAAGTCCACAGAAAGTACCATATCACCCCTCTAAAAAAAGGAAAACCACCTACCCCACTACCCCAACCATGTCAATTACCTCAATGAGGGATTCTATGTCTGTATTTTGGATACGGTTGAAGGAGTCTAACCTAGATGGGGGAGTTTCAGCCGATCAGATGGAAGACCTCAGGCTAGGGTTCACCTGCGCGGGGGCTTCTAGAAATCGGGGAAAATGCAGAGTTATTTGCTTCTGTTTAATCGAGGGTGGGAAGTCCACGGGGGTGGTGGGGTTGTCTAGGGGGGTATGGGGTGTCCAGGGGGTGGGCGGGCTGTCCACGAGGGTGGCAGGGCTGTCTAGGGGGGGAGGGGGTGTCCAGGGGGGTGGGCGGGCTATCCATGGGGGGTGGGGGGGGGGGGGGATTTCCAGGGGGTACAAGGTGTCTAGGGGTTGGGGGAGTGTCTAGGGGGGTGGGCGGGCTGTCCACGGGGTTTGGGGTCTGTCGAGGGAGTATGGGGTGTCCAGGGGGTGGGCAGGTTTTCCACGGGGGTGGCAGGGTTGTCCAGGGGGTACAAGGTGTCCAGGGGGGTGGGCGGACTGTGCATGAGTGTGGAAGGGCTGTCCAGGGGGTAGGGGGTGTCCAGGGGGTTGGGCGAGCTTTCCACAGGGGTGTGACTGAGAGCTATGAGATTTAATTGGGTTGTCATTCAGGTTATTAAAAACAAAAGATGGGTGTTAAGGATTAGAATATTATTTTTTAGTGAAATTCCAATTTGGTAGGAATAGTGACTCGATAACATGATGGTATAAAGTTTGCAATTGGGAAAATGTGGGGGAATTGGATTATAAAAGGCTCCCACAACCTTCCATGGATATTTTATTTCTAGAAAAATGTGTTGTGGGAGAAAGAATTCATCATATATAGTTGATGTCACTTTTAGATCATGTAATTCCTTATTCATCAAGATGACTAGAGAAGAACCAAAACCAAAGAGGCCTCAAAACTATCCAAATATCTAGAAGTGATGAATTCCCCGTGCTTATTGGTGAACTATGGAAGTGATGACTTCCCGCCTACACAGCCCCCCTCCCCACCTCACCCCCAACAGACTCCCCTTGCACAACCCCCTTCCCATCCACCGACTACACAGCCCCCCCCCCCCCACTTGCACCCCCACTTGCACAACCCCCCCTCCCCCACCCCCACCTCCACAACCCCCTCCAATCCACCCACTCTACACCCCCCACCTCACCCCCAACATACTCCCACCTGCCCAGCCCACCCCCAACCTACACACTCCCCTCCCCCCACCCACTTGCACAGCCACCCCCACCTACACCCACAACTTGCACAACCCCCCCTCCCCCCACCCCCACTTGCACAGCCCCCCCTCCCCCACCACCACCTGTACACCCCACCCCCACCTCACCCCCAACAGACTCCCACCTGCCCAACCCACCCCCACCCCCTGAACATGCACACTCTCCTCCCCCCACCTACTTGCACAGCACCCCCCTCCACTTTCACCCTCCACTTGAACATCCCCCCCTCTCCCACCCCCCACCTGCACAACCCACCCCCACCCCCCACATGTACAACCCCCACCTCACCCCCAAGACTCTGACCTAACCAGCCCACCCCCAACCTACACACTCCCCTCCCCCCACCAACTTTCACAACAACCCCCCTCTACTTGCACCCCCACCTGCACAACCCACCCCTCCCCCCACCCCCACCTGCAAAATCCACCCCCACCCCCACCTGTACAACCCCCCACCTCAACACCCCACCAGCACACCCCCTCCCCCCACCTAATCACCCTACTAGCACACCCCCTTCCCCCACCTACTGTACCCCCAACACCTCCCACCAGAACAAAAATAGAAAACAAAAACAGAACAAATAATTGATTCACACGTGACACCAGAACAAAAACAGAAAACAAATAACAAATCGAATTGAAATTTTTGGGTATACCGTACTGCACGAACCTTAAGATTAAGACAAATCAAAACAAAAATGAAAAAATTAGATGAAAAACATTAAACATAATGTACTACTTATAGATTTGAAGTGTAGAAAAAAACAACATTGTGATTGAGTATGGATCTGGTGGAATGATTTTCAAAGCGAGAGAGATCTTAGGTCTCAATTTTAGTAGTTCAATCGCGTGGATGGGATCTCGGGTTCGCTGGGATTTTAGGGGAAAACTTTCCCATCGGTTTGTTAAAACCGTTGGGAATGGTGAGCTTTACCAACGGTTTACACAAACCGTTGGTAAAGCCTTCCTAAGTCATGGGCTTTACCAATGGTTTTACAAAACCATTGGTAAAGGGAGAAATTTTTTTAGATTTCCCAATGGTTTCTTCAAACCGTTGGGAAATACTTGTTTTATACATCTATGCCAACGGTTCAGCAGAACCGTTGGCAAACAAGAATTGGGAAAACCCAACTTCCCAGTAGTGTTCATGGAAATAAATATTATAAAATAAATAATAAATAATAATGCATGTGCATCTGCATTTTCATGTGACGATAATAATAATTATAATAATAGTAATAATAATAATGATAATTATAATAATGATAATGATAATAATTATAATAATAACGTGTGTGATAATAGAATAACACACGTCCAAACAAACCCTATCAAAACCTAACAAACCCTAACAACCACTAATAACCCCTAAGAACCACTAATAAACCCAAATAACTCCTGAAACCCACTACTAAACCCTAAAACCCTAATAAACACTAATAAATCACAATAACCTGTAATAATCCCTAAAAACCATTAGACACTAATAAACACTAAAAAATCCCTAAAACCCCTAATATACAATAATAACACTATTGAACCATAATAAATCCAAATAATCACAAAAAACCCAAACAAACCTGACAAAACACTACAAAACCTGCCAAATAATATCCTACAAAACCCTACAACCCACTAATAAACCCTAAGAAACCCAAATAACCCCATAATAAATCCTAACAAACCCTAACAACCCCCAATAAATCATAACAAATCCTAACAACCCAAAATAAATTGTAACAAACTGAAACAAACCATAATAAACCCCTAATAAACCGCAATAAACCCTAAAAATTCATAATAAACCTTAATAAATCGCAATAAACCCAAATACACATTAATAAATCCAAATAAAAAAATAAACCCTAAGAAAACCTAATAAATCTTAAATAACCCTAAAAAAGTTTGATAAACCCTAGAAAAATCTATTAATGTCTACAAATGCCCAATAAAACCCTAATATACAGTAAAAACGATAATAAATAGTAAAAAATCCTAAAGAACACTGATAAACCCTAAGAACCATAATAAACTCTAAAGAACCCTAAAAACCCCAAATAACCCAAAAAATGCTAAAACACATTTTATATACCCTAAAAACCGCTACAAAACCCAAACAAACCCTAAAACACACTAAAAAAACCCTAACAACCCCTATGAAACCCCAAAAACCTAATAAACCATTAAAACACCCAAAAAACCATTGAAAACCCATCAAATACCATAAAACCATAAACACCAGTTAACAACCCTTAAAATCCCTAAAAACCACTACAAACCATAAACAACCATAAAAACCCTAAAAAGGCAACAAATAGATACATAAACCCAAAAAGCATTACATAAACCCTAAATATGAAACATAAACCCTAAAAACGCAACATAAACCCAAAAAACGCAACATGAACCCAAAAAACGCTACATAAACCCAAAAATCACTACATAAACCCTAGAACCGTAATATAAACCTTAAACAACGCAACATAAACATTAATAAATGCTACATAAAACCTAAATACACAACATAAACACTAAAAATACTACATGAACCCTAAAAACGTTACATAAACCCTAAAAATGTTACATAAAACCTAAACCCTAAACACATTACATAAACCCTACAATCCTTACGTAACCCAAAAAAATGCTACATAAAACCAAAAACCTCTAACTAAACCCTAAAAGTGCTACATAAACACTAAAAATGCAACATAAACTCAAACAACGCTACACAAACACTAAAAAATGCCACAAAACCCCTAAATACACTTCAAACCCCTCAAAAATATTAAACCCTAATATACCATAACATAAAACATTAAACCCTAATAAACCCCTAATAAACTCTAATAATCCCTAAAAACACCTTATAATCCCTAAAAAACCTAAGAGACTCTACTCAACCCTGATAAAACCCCAAAAATACCTAATAAACCATAATAAATGATATAAAACCTAATAAACCCTAAAACTGTTAGGAAAATCTAAAAACCCTAACCAACCCTAATAAACACTAATAAATAGTAATAGACCCCAATAAAACCATAAAAATCCCTAATAAACCATAAATAAATCCAAATAAACCCTACTCAACCCTATCAAACCTTAACACAGCATAATGACCCCAAATAAAACCCTAGAAAACCCTAATAACGAAAACAAACGCTAGTATACTGTAAAAATCCATAGAAACCCTGATAAACGCTAATATAACCTAATAAACCCTAAAAACGCTCACAAACAAAAAAAATTGATAAAAAACCATAAAAATAGGCTATATTACTCCAAAAGTCCTAAAAACAATAATATAACCTAATAAAGACAAAAGGCACTAATATACCTTAAAAATCCCTAGAAACCATAATAAACCATAATAAACTCTAATATAACCTAAGAACCCCTAAAAACGCTCACAAACAAAAATAAAACGCTCAAAAAAAATAAAAAATGCTATATTATCTAAAAAGACTTAACAAACACTAATATAACCTAATAAAACAAAAAAACTAATAAACCCCTAACAAACCCCAATGAACCCTAAAAATCCCTAATAAACCCTAATAAAAACTAATAAACCCTAATAAAACCATAATGGAACCCTAAAAATACCTTCTCTACCCTAATAAACATTGACACGCGATGATAAAACCTAATAAAACCCAACTAAACCCAAATAAACAAAAAAACGCAAACAAACCATTAAAACGTCCTAGAAACCCAAATAAACCATAATAAATTCTAATAAAACCTAATATACCATAAAAAAATTCCCACAAACACTAAAAAATTCTAATAAAACCTAAAAAATCCAAACAACCCCTCATATATATTAACAAAAACTAAAAAACACTCATATACCCTAATAAAAACACTAACAAACCCTAGTAAACCCTAAAAATCCATAAAAACCCTAATAAACACTACTCAACCCTAATAAACACTAATAAAACCCTAAAGATAACTAATCAACACTAATAAAACCCTAAAAATTCCTACTCAACCCTAATAAACCTTAACACACTATAATAAACCATAATAAACCCCACTAAACCCTAAAAATGAAAATACACCATTATGAAGCCCTAAAACCCAGAATAAATGCTAATAAAACCTAAAAAGGATTAAAATCACTAAGGAACCCTAATAAACACTACTAAACCATAAAAAACTCTAATCTGCCCTCTTAAAAATTAATAAACCATAATGAACGATAATAACCCCTACTAGATCCTAAACATACAGAAATATACCATAATATACAATAATATAAACTAATAAACCAAACTCAATTCAAATAAAACCCTAAAAATACCTAATAAACCCTAATAAACCTTAACACAACATAATAAACCGTAATAAAATCCTAATAACCCCCACTAAACCCTAAAAAATGCTAATATACCATTAAAAAACCCTAAAACCCTAACAAACCATAATAAATGTTAATAACACCTAAAAATTCAAAAAAATGAAAGTAAACCCTAAAAATTCCTCTAATAATAATAATAATAATAATGCACGTTAATGTGAATATGCATGTGCATGGTTTAAATAATAAATCATGATGCACGTGCATGTGAATTTGCTTGCGCATTTGCATGTGAATGATAATAAATAATAAATGATAAATAATAATGCATGTGAATTACATGTGTATGTGCATGTGCATGTGAATGATAATAAATAATAAATAATAACGCACATCTAAGTGCATGTGCATGTGCATGTACCTGTGCATGGTAATAAACAACAAATAATAACCAAGTCCACATGAATGTGCATTTTCATGTCAATGATAATAAATAATAAATAATAACACATGTGATAACAGAATAATGCAAATGCATTGCACGTGCACGTTGATGCGAATAAAAAATAATAACACATGTGATAATAGAATAACGCCAGTGCAATGCATTTTCATGTGCATGATAATAAATAATATATAATAACGCACATGTGCATTTACATGTAATGATAATGATAATGACGCATACACGTGCATGGTAATAAATAATAAATAACAACGCACTTGCATGTGCTTTTGTATTTGATGATACAAACAATAATAATGATAATAATAATAATAATAATAATAATAATAATAATAGAATAATATAATAATGCAAGTTCATTTCATGTAGACGTGCAGAGTAGTAAATAATAAATAGGAACGCACATGCATGTGCATGGGAATTTATATTTGATGATAATGTTAATAAAACTAATAGTAGTAATAATAATAATAATAATGCATGCACGTGCATGGTAATAAATAATAAATAACGACACACATCCATGTGCATTTTCATGTGATAATAATAATAATAATAATAATAATAAAATTGTGATAATAATAATAATATTAAAACAATAATACAAGTTCATTGCATATGCACGTGCATGGTAGTAAATAATAAATAATAATGCACATGCATCTAAATTTTCATGTGATGATAGTAATTATAATAGCAGTAGTATTAATAGTAGTAGTAGTGGTGATAATAGTAGTAGTACCAATGCATGTGATAATGGAATATTGAATGTGCATTATGTGTGCACGTGCATGGTAATAAATAATAACGCCAGTGCATTGCATTTTCATGTGATGATGATGATGATAATAATATTATTATTATTAAAAATAACAATGCATGTGATAATAGAATAATGAACCTACATTGAATGTGCATGTATGTGCATTCACATGCGCATTTTCATGTGATGATAATAACAATAACAACAACAACAACAATAACAACCAAAATAATAATAACAACGCATATGATAATAAAATAACATGTGCTCATTGAATGTGCATGTGCATGGTAATAAAAATATAATAATAATCCATGTGCATGTGGACATTCTTTGGGGGTCTATTTCCGCTTCGTGAATAGTAAAACTGAATCTCATGGAACGAACTACGATAAAAAAAAGGTACCCGAGTCCGATCAAACACACAGATCAGAAGTTATGACCATTTTAAGAAAAAATTGACAGGGATCCACACACGGAAATGGAGTTTAGGAGGCCTTCTGATGGGATTCTGGGATTTTAGTGTCTCAAACATGACTTCAACTATGTTCGAGTCATCCTTTTGCATATATCATTTCACTACTTTTGATTTGATTTATGGTAGAGCTCAAATGGATAACCGGTGATAAAGTTATGGCCGTTTGAAGTTGGGCATTTTTTTGGAGTGGTATAACTAATATATCTTATATTTATTTGATATTCTCTTAGTTTCTACTAAACTTGGTCCTCACCCATCTCATGATCTTCGATTTGACTGATCACACCACTCAAACAGACACCTGAAGGAGAAGTTGTGCCTATTTTAGTGAGTTGTGGGTTTCTTAGGTTGTTAGGTGCCTGGAGAGTTGCTCAATTTAAAACCACAATAAATTTTGCTACGTGTGATCATTTTGGATCTACCACATATCAAATCGAAGATGGTGAAACAATACACACACTAGTAACCACTAGATCCCTTTCTGACATTCTTCAACCCCGAAAAGACCCAAAATCCCATTGGATTGTCAAAATATTGGCTTCTGGTGTCCGTTTTTGAAATAACTTCTTCTATGGGTGTCTTTTTTGACTCTACCACATATTAAATCGATGCTTGCGACTAGACCTATACTCCTATAACAACAGAAGCACCTTCTCACATGCCTGAAGGCCCAAAAAGGTAATTAAACCATCCAAAAGACCATAACTTCTACTCCAGGTGTCCGTTTTCCCTCTACTATATATCAAATCGAAGCTTTCGACTAGATCTACACATCTGTGACCAATAAGACCACCTTATCACGTTCATAAATTCCCAAAAGATTTATAATTCCTCCAAATGACCATAACTTCTACTCTGGGTGTCCGTTTCACCTCTACCACATATCAAATTGAAGCTTGCGACTAGCTCTATACATCTGTGACAACCATGAACAACTAAATAATCCCGACAAACCATGAATAACTCCATAAACACTAAAAACCATAAAAAACCCTAAAAAACCCTAAAACCCCTAAAAACACCAACAAACTCTAACAAACCCTAACAAACCCTAACAAAACCCAAAAAACCCTAAAAAACATCACAAACCCTAAAAAACCCTAAAAACCCTAAAAAACCCTAACAAGACCTAACAAACCCCAAGAAGTACTAACAAACCCCAATAAGCCCAAAAAAACCCCGTAGAAACACTAACAAACCCCTAAGAAACCATAAGAAACCCTAACAAAACCCTAAAAACCCTACCAAAACCCTAAGCAAACCTAAGAAACACTAACATACCCATAGAAACCCTAACACACCCTTAGAAACCCTAACACAGACTCAGAAACCCTAGCACTGTAACGACCCAAAGTTTCATTAATGGAAAATCCCTCTTGATCTAGTTAAATGTTTCTTTATGAAATTTTTTTTTATAAGATGTCAACTTCTTTAGTTTTACGTTAAGATTTGTGACCATTACTTTTATAGCCGTTGAATAGTGATCATCTGAGTAGTATAAATATAAGTCTTTAACGAAACCATTTCTACTCAGACAAAGGAAGCGATGGCCTCATCCAGTAGAGTTTCCCCTTACGAAGCCCATTTGTCGGAGCTCGGTAAAGAGGTGGCGTCTTTGGGCTTTGCCCTTGACCATGCCCAAGCTGAGCTTCCTCAAGTCAAGCTCGAACGTGATCATCTACGGGAAAAATGGAAGTTGATAGAGATTACCACTCGAGCGATGTTATCCGAGCAACCCAAAGAGTCTGTCACCATCGCACACCTTACCCTTAGGTATTATGCGGCTATTTTAAGGGGTTATGTAACAAATAAGTAGCACCATGTTCATGTACATTATTTTTTGTATAATTTTTTTGATACATTGTAATTAGTTTTTAAAGTACAAATGGTGTTTTTAGTTATTATTTAATTAAGAATTATATTTTATTGAATTAAAGGATTTTTGAATTAAATATTATTTTAATAAAATATTATTATTATTATTAAATTAATTTTTATTAAATATAAATGATCTTATAATTTTATGAATGCAATTAAAATTTTAATTAAGGTTTGAAAGCCATTTCTGTCAAAACCCGTGAATTTTTTATAAATGTCGGTTTTTATTTTAAAAGTGAAAATTCACATATTTAAAAAAATTATTTAGATAAAATAAATATTATTTTTGGAATCAGGACGTCGAAATTATCCAACGGTGAATTTTTCATAATTTTCTGAGACAGTTAAATTTTTGGGTAAAAATTAAATAACATTTAAATATATAATGTGTTTTATGACATCATAATGACCCAATGGTGATGTAATAAAATACCATAATCCTTATGTTCGGACAATATGTGTTTTATCATTAAAATAATGAGGTTTTGGGTTTGTTTGACTTACTTTTCAAAGCATTAATGGAGCCCTCAAGACTTATTCAACACTTTGCCTTTTTAAATTAATTTCCATGGGAGTGTGACTCACCTCCACATAAGCAACCCTATTTTTTTAATAAATCCGGACCTTGTACTTGTAAAATATTGTTTTCCTCTTTCCTTTTCCAGAAACCATGGGCAAATACCATGGGATGGTTTGTGGTTTGGATTATTTTAATATAAGGGGTCCCAAACCTAAATAATAAAGAATTCTCTCACATTTCCTATATAAACCCACCCAAGCTCCCACTTCCTCCTCACTCAAAGCCATTGAAGTTCGTCCAACCTCTGCCCTACTCTCTCTAGAATCCTCTCAAGGTGCCCCAAGCTCCCAAGAAGCCTCTCACAAGCCTCTCTCTAGCCTTTGGAAGCACATTTCCAAGTAAGGGGTTTTCTTCTTTTCTCATTTTTTTCAATTTTCTTTAAGTTGTATTTCCTTTTTTTTATTTCAATTATGAATGTTGGGGTATGGTTTCACACCTCCCCCATAC
Source organism: Viscum album (assembly GCA_963277665.1). NCBI lineage: Eukaryota > Viridiplantae > Streptophyta > Magnoliopsida > Santalales > Viscaceae > Viscum > Viscum album. The sequence goes on along the minus strand of CAUJRU010004189.1, from coordinate 8,746 downwards.
TTCCCTCGTATTTTTTGAATGATGGGAGAACCCTTTTTCTCTCATTAAATGTCTCCCATGTACACCCGTTACTATGCCGAAATTCCGAAAGGAACTTCTCTCTCTTCTTTTACATTCAAGAAATACTTTTGTATCATGAATCTAAATTCCATTTATATTGTTGGGACATGTATATATATGATCTCCTTACTGTCCATTACATGTAAATATGATGAGGAACCTCTTTCTCTCTCATCAACATTTTTTATGAATTCTTATGTCACGCCGTTACGCTGCCAAAATCGCACCGATTTTCTAAGCCAATGTCTTTGTGTAGTGAATACCATGCCCATTTCTCCATCAAGGGTATTCACCTTTATGCACATTTACATATTGATTATAAAGTTTCACGTATTAATTCCATATTCCTTTATCGTGGAAGAAATGATTATGTTTTATGAATCCATGTTTTATGATCCATGTGGCACACTTATGCATGAAATGAAATGTTTAAGAAGGGTGCGCCCTTTATAGCGCTCCAATGTATTGGGTAAAATATAGTATCATGATACGTCATGTGCAATGAGTGTTTACTCATGCTAATTCAAGTGCAACGAGGGTTTACTCGTGCTTCAAGTGCAATGAGGGTTTACTCATGCTCCATGTGCAATGAGCCTTGGCTCATGCTAATTCAATGTTAAGTGTTGTTGCCACATTTCCATGTTATGATTATCATGCTTTATCATTCCTTTATGTTAATGTTTCTATTATGCTCTATTGATATGCCTATTGCCTAACATGTATTTCACTCCTCATGTTATTCATTGTTTACTCCCTTACTGGGCTTTATTGCTCACCTTTTTCTTATGCATGTCCTCAGGTTATCCCATGCAATGCTAAGTACGAAGGAATGTAGTGGTCATGTAAAGGAAGTTTTCAATAAAGATGTTGTATTTCAAGTTTAAAGTTTTTATGTATTGATCCTAAGTCCCAAAGACACTAAACCTCTCGATCTTCTTTGTTGGATCAAGTGAAGTTTTATGTAATAAAGCATGTTTAAGTTGTAATAAAAAGCAGGGTTGTCATAGTTGGTATCAGAGGATAGGTTTAGTTATTTTCGGGATTAGGAAACCCTAGTAAAGCCTTAGATACAAGACTAAGAATAATAAAAACATCCCTATGTTTTGGTAAATACTAAGTAAGTGGTTTATCAAACAAATACATCCCTGTCTGGATACGAGCAGGTAGAGGCGGCTCTGGCACAGATGTATCCTAGGGGTAAAACCCGAAAACACCGCTTTGAGCTAGACTCGAACGGGAACTGGTGCACGACAATGGGCCTTGCTGCACTCTTGGTTATGACACTCCCGGGGGATATGTTTTGATAAATTCACAATCTTAGTATGAACCCTTATTAAGGGAAAAATGCCCCTAAGAATATATGTTAGAAGGAAGATCATGAAAAGCCTGTATTGAATCCTATAGACTCATGAGTTATAGAGATTAATGTTTATTTATAAGTCATCAACTTTTGTCTTTGGATTACCCTTTATGTGTTACCCCTAACTTTCCTTTTATTCCAGACAATGGCCGGTAATAGGAGAACTCGGGCTAACAACCGTTGTGAAGATCAGTGTGATGATTGTACTTATGAGATTCCCAATCCAATGGGAGCAGGAATCGCGAACTTTGTCACACTTCTCTCTCAGCTAACTCAAGTTTTGAATAGAAACACTGGTCAAGAGGAACGTTCAACCCCCCCTAAGAAAGAACAAGTCACTATTGAAAGCTTCATGAGACAAAGGCCTCCTACTTTTAGTGGATCATCTGATCCCACGATCGCTGAACAATGGATCAACTCCATTGAAAAGATATTCTCCATCCTCCAATGCTCTGAAAAAGAGAAGGTTCTCCCGGCGGCTTATCGTATGGAGGGTGAAGCTGATCAATGGTGGACGTTGATCAAAAATAAGAAGCCTGAGGAGGAGATCGAGGCTTTGGAATGGAAGGAATTCCGGAAGATGTTTTTCGATAAATATTTTCCACGCACCCTCCGTCTTAAGATGGAAAGGGACTTCCTTTCCCTCAAACAGAAAGATGAAGAATCTGTGGGAGCGTACGAGGCAAACTTCACAAGGCTTGCACGATACGCTTCCAGCTTTGTTGTTACCCCTGAATGCAAGGTTGACCGCTTCTTTGGTGGGCTGAAGCCTAGATTGCAGAAAGCATTAGCGATCCGTGACTTCGACAGCTATGAGGAAATTGTCCGATGTGCCCTCAAGGTTGAAATGGAGATCAGAGAATCACAGGGGTATCATGGGGACAAGAAGCGTAAGGTGGACTTCAATGCTGGTGGTCCGATGGATAAATCCAACGACGCTAAGAAATTCCAGCACCCCACTTCCCAAAAGTGTGGAAAGAAGCACCCTGGAAATTGCCTTAGGGGGACAAGAAAATGCTTCAAGTGTGGAAGGGAAGGGCACCTAGCTGTTAACTGTCAGCAAGAAGGACCCGCGGCTGCGACAGAGGAGAGGAATGCTCCGTTCGAACCTCAACGCATTGTTCAATGCTTCAAAAGCAAAGAACCGGGTCATTTTGCGAATCAGTGCCCTAATCCAAGGGTTATCGGAGGCAATCAACAACCTCCAAGACAGCAAGGAAGAGCTTTTTCCATCACTTATGCCGAAGTGAACCCCGACAACGAAGTGGTGACAGGTACGCTAGTTATTCATTCAAGAATAGCGAACATACTTTTTGATTCAGGTTCTATGCATTCTTTTATATCTCAAAAGTTTAGTAGAATAATCCCTGCACCACCACAAATCATGGAAGTAAAGATGTCGGTGAGTACGGCAAATGGGGAAATCATTGCATCCCATGAGTATAAGTCCTCCCCTGTTATAATATGTGGATTGAATTTCCCAGCGAACCTCGTCATACTCCCTTTGGTGGAATTTGATGCAATTCTTGGCATGGATTGTCTTTCCTTATATAGAGCCAACATAAATTGTAGGGAGAGGGAAATCACACTCCATATGGAGAATCGACCCCCGATTCTTTACAAGTGTCAGGAGGAAGATGAATCTCCTTTAGCTCCATCATCTCAAGCATGGATATTACTGCCTTATGAGCACGCATATCTGGCTCAGATGATTAAGTCCATGGAAGAAACCACCCTTGAAGAAATGCCTATTGTGAGGGAATTCGCTGAAGTATTTCCCGAGGAACTTCCTGGTCTTCCTCCAAGAAGAGATGTTGAGTTCTCAATTGAACTTATACCTGGGGCGCTACCAATATCCAAGACTCCATATAGAATGGCTGTTGTTGAGCTTGAAGAGCTGAAGGAACAACTACAGGAGAATCTGGATAAAGGGTTTATACGCCCAAGTGCATCACCATGGGGTGCACCAGTCTTCTTCGTCAAGAAGAAGGATGGGTCAATGCGGCTTTGCATCGATTATCGTGAACTTAACAAAATCACGATAAAGAACAAGTATCCTCTCCCAAGAATCGATTAATTGTTTGATCAGCTGCGGGGAGCACAATACTTCTCCAAGGTCGACTTGCGGTCGGGATATTATCAAGTAAGGGTGAAGAAGGAAGATATCCCCAAGACTGCTTTTCGTACAAGGTACGGGCACTATGAATTCATAGTAATGCCTTTCGGACTCACCAATGCTCCAGCAATATTCATGGACTTGATGAATAGAGTCTTTAGAGATTACCTAGACAAATTTGTGGTAGTCTTTATAGATGATATTCTAATATACTCCAAAACCAAGGAGGACCATGAGGAACATTTAAGAACTGTACTAGAGACTTTGCGCAAGGAGAAGCTCTATGACAAGTACAGCAAGTGTGAGTTCTGGTTGAAGGAGGTCTCATTCCTGGGCCATATCATCACAAGCAATGGGATATCTGTGGACCCCTCCAAAACAGATGCAATTGAGGGATGGCCGAGGCCAACATCGGTAACTGATATCCATAGATTCTTGGGGTTAGCTGGATATTATCGACGATTTGTGAGAAACTTCTCACGATTTTCCAACCCTCTTACCAAGCTAACTTGAAAGGGAGTAAAGTTTGCTTGGAGTGATGAATGCGAAGAAAGCTTCAAGGAGTTGAAAATGAGGCTTATCACTACACCTGTGCTCACTTTACCCACAAGTGGGGATCTTTTTGTGGTATTCAGTGATGCTTCGAAGAAGGGCTTAGGATGTGTGCTGATGCAGAATGATAAAGTGATATCCTATGCCTCAAGGCAGTTGAAAATCCATGAGCGAAACTATCCAACGCATGATCTGGAGTTGGCAGCGGTGATCTTTGCCTTGAAAATCTGGCGGCATTATCTCTATGGAGAGAAATGAGAGATATATACTGACCACAAGAGTCTTAAATATATATTCACACAGAAAGAGCTTAATATGCGCCAGAGAAGATGGATAGAGATCATCAAGGATTATGATTGTTCAATACATTACCACCCTGGGAAGGTGAACAAGGTGGCGGATTCCCTAAGTAGAAAGGATCCAGCGATTCTATCAATGATGAGAATTGAGAAGGATCCAATCTTCTTATACTTGATGAAGATGGACGTGGGAATCATAAAGAAGGGAACATCATCAATCCTTTAACAAATGATTTCTCAACCATCTCTTTTGGAAAGGTTAAAGGATGCTCAAAAGGATGATGCAGGAATCCAAGAAAAAGTGGAAGCTATCAAAAAGGGAAAATCCTCAGAGTTTAATGTTAATGAAGAAGGAATTGTGTGGTTTGGGAAAAGACTATGTGATCCATAAAGTTCGGAGCTATAGAAGGAACTTTTGGATGATGCACATAGTTCAAATTTATCTATTCACCCAGGGAGCACAAAGATGTATCAAGATCTCTGAGAAAACTTTTGGTGGGATAATATGAAGAAGGAGATCGCTGAGTATACATCAAAGTTCCTGGTGTGTCAGCAAGTGAAGGCAAAGAGGCAGAAGTCTAAGGGGATGATGCAACCATTGCCCATACCAGAATGGAAATGGGAGAACATCACCATGGACTTTGTCACCGGACTTCCAAGGACTCCCAACGGCAGCAATGCAATCTGGGTTATTGTGGACCGTCTTACAAAGACTGCACACTTCATTGCTATTCGAGAGGATTTCTCTTTGGATCAACTGGTATGGATATATATCAGGGAAGTGGTACGGTTGCATGGAGTACCACTATCTATTGTGTCTGACCGAGATCCAAGATTTACCTCTAAGTTTTGGAAGAGTCTTCAACATGCTCTGAATACTGAACTGAACTTCAGTACGGCCTATCATCCTCAAACTGATGGCCAATCCGAGCGGACTATCCAAACACTTGAGGATATGTTGAGATCGTGCTAAATGGACTTTAAAGGAGGATGGGATCAACAACTTCCTCTAGTTGAGTTCACTTATAATAATAGTTTCCACTCGAGCATCCAAATGGCACCATATGAAGCCCTGTATGGGAAAAGGTGTAGAACAATGGCATGTTGGGATGAGGTCGGTGAACGTAAGCTGCTTGGACCAGAATGGTCGAAGAAATGGTGGAGAAGGTGAAAACCATTCAGCAACATATCAAGGCAGCCCAGAGTCGACAGAAGAGTTATGCAGATAATCGTCAACGAGACCTTGAGTTTAAAGTTGGAGACATGGTGTTTTTACGCATATCTCCGTGGAAGAAGGTCATGAGGTTTGGAAAGAAAGGGAAGTTAAGTCCAAGGTACATTGACCCCTTCGAGATTCTTGATCGTGTTGGGGATTTGGCCTATCGACTAGCACTTCCACCTACTATGGCCAAGGTGCATGATGTCTTCCATGTATCCCTCTTAAGGAAGTACATACCAGACCCTTCACATGTACTCTCTTCCGAGGTGGTACAATTAGAAGACGATCTTTCTTATGAGGAGCAACCAGTGAAGATCTTAGATTGTAGAGAAAAAGTTCTACGAAATAAGACAATGCCCCTCGTCAAGGTGTTGTGGAGAAACCACAAGTTTGAAGAAGCAACTTGGGAGTCGGAGGATATGATGAAGCTAAGTTACCCACATTTGTTTTAGTGTGGGAAAAGGAAAAATTTTGAGGGCAAAATTTCTTAAGGGGGGAATGTTGTAACGACCCAAAGTTTCATTAATAGAAAATCCCTCTTGATCTAGTTAAATGTTTCTTTATGAAAAATGTTTTTTTTATAAGATGTCAACTTCTTTAGTTTTACGTTAAGATTTGTGACCATTACTTTTATAGCCGTTGAATAGTGATCATCTGAGTAGTATAAATATAAGTCTTTAACGAAACCATTTCTACTCAGACAAAGGAAGCGATGGCCTCATCCAGTAGAATTTCTCCTTAAGAAGCCCATTTGTCGGAGCTCGGAAAAGAGGTGGCGTCTTTGGGCTTTGCCCTTGACCAAGCCCAAGCTGAGCTTCCTCAAGTCAAGCTCGAACGTGATCATCTACGGGAAAAATGGAAGTTGATAGAGATTACCACTCGAGCGATGTTATCCGAGCAACCCCAAGAGTCTGTCACCATCGCACACCTTACCCTTAGGTCTTATGCGTCTATTTTAATGGGTTATGTAACAAATAAGTAGCACCATGTTCATGTACATTATTTTTTGTATAATTTTTTTGATACATTGTAATTAGTTTTTAAAGTACAAATGGTGTTTTTAGTTATTATTTAATTAAGAATTATATTTTATTGAATTAAAGGATTTTTGAATTAAATAATATTTTAATAAAATATTATTATTAATATTAAATTAATTTTTATTAAATATAAATGATCTTATAATTTTATGAATGCAATTAAAATTTTTATTAAGGTTTGAAAGCCATTTCTGTCAAAACCCGTGAATTTTTTATAAATGTCGGTTTTTATTTTAAAAGTGAAAATTCACATATTTAGAAAATTATTTAGATAAAATAAATATTATTTTTGGAATCAGGACGTCGAAATTATCCAACGGTGAATTTTTCATAATTTTCTGAGGCAGTCAAATATTTGGGTAAAAATTAAATACCATTTAAATATATAATGTGTTTTATGACATCATAATGACCCGATGGTGATGTAATAAAATACCATAATCCTTATGTTCGGACAATATGTGTTTTATCATTAAAATAATGAGGTTTTGGGTTTGTTTGACTTACTTTTCAAAGCATTAATGGAGCCCTCAATACTTATTCAACACTTTGCCTTTTTAAATTAATTTCCATGGGAGTGTGACTCACCTCCACATAAGCAACCCTATTTTTTTAATAAATCCAGACCTTGGACTTGTAAAATATTGTTTTCCTCTTTCCGTTTCCAGAAACTAGGGGAAAATAACATGGGATGGTTTGTGGTTTGGATTATTTTAATATAAGGGGTCCCGAACCCAAATAATAAAGAATTCTCTCACCTTTCCTATATAAACCCACCCAAACTCCCACTTCCTCCTCACTCAAAGCCCTTGAAGTTCGTCCAAACTCTGCCCTAATCTCTCTATAATACTCTCAAGGTGCCCCAAGCTCCCAAGAAGCCTCTCACAAGCCTCTCTCTAGCCTTTGGAAGCACACTTCAAAGTAAGGGGTTTTCTTCCTTTCTCATTTTTTCAATTTTCATTAAGCTGTATTTCCTTTTTTTTATTTCAATTATTAATGTTGGGGTATGGTTTCGCACCTCCCCAATACTGCCCTCTTATTTTTTTAATGATGGGAGAACCCTTTCTCTCTCATTAAATGCCTCCCATGTACACCCGTTACTATGCCGAAATTCCGAAAGGAACTTCTCTCTCTTCTTTTACATTCAAGCAATACTTTTGTATCATGAATCTAAATTCCATTTATATTGTTGGGACATGTATATATATGATCTCCTTACTGTCCATTACATGTAAATATGATGAGTAACCCCTTTCTCTCTCATCAACCTTTTTTATGAATTCTTATGTCACGCCGTTACGCAGCCGAAATCGCACCGATTTTCTAAGCCAATGTCTTTGTGTAGTGAATACCATGCCCATTTCTCCATCAAGGGTATTCACCTTTATGCACATTTACATATTGATTATAAAGTTTCATGTATGAATTCCACATTCCTTTATCGTGGAAGAAATGATTATGTTTTATGAATCCATGTTTTATGATCCATGTGGCACACTTATGCATGAAATGAAATGTTTAAGAAGGGTGCACCCTTTATAGCGCTCCAATGCATTTGGTAAAATATAGTATCATGATACGTCATGTGCAATGAGTGTTTACTCATGATAATTCAAGTGCAACGAGGGTTTACTCGTGCTTCAAGTGCAATGAGGGTTTACTCATGCTCCATGTGCAATGAGCCTTGGCTCATGCTAATTCAATGTTAAGTGTTGTTGCCACATTTCCATGTTATGATTATCATGCTTTATCATTCCTTTATGTTCATGTTTCTATTATGCTCTATTGATATGCCTATTGCCTAACATGTATTTCACTCCTCATGTTATTCATTGTTTACTCCCTTACTGGGCTTTATAGCTCACCCTTTTCTTATGCATGTCCTCAGGTTATCCCATGCAATGCTAAGTACGAAGGAATGTAGTGGTCATGTAAAGTAAGTTTTCAATAAAGATGTTGTATTTCAAGTTTAAAGTTTTTATGTAATGATCCTAAGCCCCAAAGACACTAAACCTCTCGATCTTCTTTGTTGGATCTAGTGAAGTTTTATGTAATAAAGCATGTTTAAGTGGTAATAAAAAGCAGGGTTGTCATAAGCAC
>CAUJRU010004188.1:0-21335 GCA_963277665.1 Viscum album | reverse complement strand
TCACTACAACATCAACAGTGTTTAGCGGCGGTTTTGTGGCGGCGGTTCACAAAACCGCCGCTAAACGTTATCAGTGAAAGATTTCGCGGCGGTTTGTTAAAAACCGCCGCGAAACCCAATCTATTTTTAAAAGCCGCAACGCTTTCCCCGCCCCTATCGCGTACCCCTCCTCCCCAATCCCCCTCACAAACCCTCCCCTCTTCCCTGATCCCCCTCCCGCTACCTTCGGCGACACCCGCGCCCTCCGGCGACCCCCGCGGCCCTCGAGCCCCCCGACGAACCCCGCTTCCCCCCCCCCCCACCTCGACCGCCGGCGACCCCCGCGCCCCCGCGCCCCTCGCGCCCCCCGCGCCCTCCGGCGACCGCCACACCCCCTACGGCCTCCGGCAACCCCCGCACCATAATTTCAGTCCTCCCACCATAATTTTCAGGTTTATTTATATATAATTTTTATTTTTTCCACATTTTAATTATGGATATTGTGATTTTTATATTCCAAATATCGTTGTAGTGTGTTTTGGTCTTCATTTTGGCAGGTTTGAGCTGTCATCATCAAAGGATTACATGTGTATTCATAATTAAGAATCTATATATAAGTTCTACATTTATATATATTCAACCTTGAAAGTATTAATATATATCATGGGGCTATATGTGCTTATATGTGTATATGAAAATGAATATGTGTATCATTGAAAAGGGGTATATGAAAGTATAGTCAAATATGTATAGATCCCTTATACATATTTGTACACCTTAATATGTATATATGGACTAGGTATCATTACATATAAGTTAAGGTGAATATGTGTGCATTTGAAAATATTAAAATTTGAGATTCCATCATCTATTTTAGCATGGCTTGAGTTTTAGGTAGTTTCCATATTCATGTTACCATTATTTGAATTCCATGATAGCATGGATGTTTTTTAATCTATTATTCATTATTTTATCAATTGAATATTGTATATATTTTTATATATATTATTGGTTTTATTTCTCGGAATGTATCTCCCAATGTGGTTGATAGAAATTATCCTAAACATTTAAAATGTGTTTTAAGGTGTAAAGCATGATTTCAAAGTGAGTTTTCTATCGTGTGATTTTTTGTTTAGAGATAATGTTTTCAAAAAATGGTAAGATGGTGTCAAGCGTTTTGAGTAATGTGTTGTGAAGAGGATCGGGCCGATGGGGAATATATTGGATATTCCATGATGGTATGACTTTATGTGAATTATTTCTTTATGTTTCATTTTAGGTGATGTTTCCTAGACTTCTCTATAGAGTCCATGTGGCTGAATTTTTGTTGGAGGACGAATCATCCTTTAAGAGAATCTAGTTCATTTTATGGATCACAATGGGATGGTATTTGAAGGTAGTATTGTACCTTTTGTTCTAGTTTTATTACTATATAGTACCATTAAAGAAGAGACATGGGAGGGGAGATGAATATGTAGGCATAGTGGTCCAATCTCTTTTCTAACAAAGCTTTTATTACTATATAGTACCATTAAAGAAGAGACATGGGAGGGGAGATGAATATGTATGCATAGTGGTTCAATCTCTTTTCTGACAAAGCTTAGTGATACTTTGAAATATGGCTCAAAGCTAAGACATTTCATGTTAGGGAGGGTATGATATTCTATGATTTTCTCAGGTACTTTCTCATTTCAATTTTACTTTAAATAGATAATTTTGGGATATCAAAATGTTTACTGGATGTATGAACAGTTTTTGGGGTGTCCAGGGTTTTTAGAACACAAAAGGTTGAAAAAGTGCCTATCCAGCTCAAGTAATACGATCGAAGCCCAGTTAGTAGTTATTGTGTTCCCTAACCATGATTTACAAGAGGTGGGGTAAATTCAATGAAAAAATAAGGAAAGGGGGAGAATAAACCAAGTGGAAATGGATAACCCATTCCTCATGGTTATAGCATGACTTAACAAACCATACAGGCTTTATCGAAGATCATGTGACTAGCCCGCATTTCTATCCAACAGTCCAGCATTTCTAAAATATTACTTTTGAATAGCATGAATTGTCTTTAAAGTTTCCACATGATGAACTTTTTCCCAGAAATACTCATACACTGATCCTTCCTTTTCAGCTTCATTCCATCTCTCATAAATCAGATGAAGTGTCAAACGATCACTGTAATCCTTTGCAGAAAATCTAGATTTTACCATTACAGCTAAAGCGCTTTTTATCTTGAGGAAGAACTAAAGTATCCATGACGCTACGTCCGACCACAGTGGTAAGCACAGGATCATAGCAATGAAAAATGGCACCCATAATTAGTACTTTCCGCAGTTTAGGATCCACTAGAAGGATTGACTGGGCACACCTGCTGGCCGGTGGTGTCTCACCAGCTGGCCAGTGGTCATCCACCGGCTGGTCGGTGACACCAGGCAGTGGGAAAGCCTACTGCCTGGCTCCTCCGGCTGGCCGGTGGGTAGGAACCGGCTGGCCAGTGGTCTCACACCGGCTGACCGGTGGCTCTGGACAGAAGCCAATGCTTCTGCCAGAGACCACCGGCTGGCTGGTGGAAATCCACCGGTTGGCCGGTAGACTCAGTCAATCCATTTTCAGCTTTCTTGGGCGAGCTCCTAGGAAATCTTTTTCCTAACATCAAAAACACTTGAAAACAAGTTAGAACACAAATAGAGTGATTGTGATCATTAAAATCCAATAGATAGGGGTACAACAACTATTGTTTGTTTTATATTCATGGACTAGATTATGCATTAGAAACAATTAGTGGTGGCCTACTTAATTTACCTCACACCATATTCAGTACATGGATTGGTACCCAGATAGTCCTCCTCCTCCTCCACCGGTGCTGCCGGTGCCTCCGCGACCGCCTCCTCCTCCGCGGTCACACCGCGGTCACGCCGCGGTCACGCCGCGGTCACGCCGCGGTCACGCCGCGGTCACGCCGCGGTCACGCCGCGGTCACGCCGCGGTCACGTCGGTGCCTCTGCGGCCGCCGCTTCCTCCTCCGTCGCCGCGGCCGCCACCTCCTCCTCTGCTCTTGCTCCTCCTCCTCCTCCTCCACCGGACTCATCCTCCTCCTCCTCCGCTGCCTCCGCTGCCTCCGCCCTGCCTCTGCGCTGCCGCCGGTGCCTCCTCATCCTCCATCGATGCTTCCTCCTCCTCCGCCGGTGCCGCCGGTGCCTCCGCGACCGCCTCCTCCTCCGCGGTCACGCCGCGGTCACGCCGCGGTCACACCGCGGTCACGCCGGTGCCTCTGCGGCCGCCGCCTCCTCCTCCGTCGCGGCGGCCTCCGCCTCCTCCTCTGCTTCTGCTCCTCCTCCTCCTCCACCACCGGCCTCATCCTCCTCCTCCTCCACTGCCTCCACCCTGCCTATGTGCTGCCGTCGGTGCCTCCTCCTCCACCGCGGCCTCCTCCTCCTCCGCCAATGCCTCCTCCTCCTCCGCCGGTGCCGCCGGTGCCTCCGCGGCCACCTCCTCCTCCGCGGTCACGCCGCGGTCACGCCGCGGTCACGCCGGTGCCTCCGCGGTCGTCGCCTCCTCCTCCGCCGCCGCGGCCGCCGCCTCCTCCTCTGCTCCTTCTCCTCCTCCTCCTCCACCGGCCTCATCCTCCTCCTCCTCCGCTGCCTCCGCTGCCTCCGCTGCCTCCGCCCTGCCTCCGCCCTGCCTCTGCGCTACCGTCGGTGCCTCCTCCTCCACCGCGGCCTCCTCCTCCTCCATCGCGGCCTCCTCCTCCTCCTCCGCTGCCTTCGCTGCCTCCTCCTCCTCCGCCGCAGCCGCCTCCTCCTCCTCTTCTCCTGCTCCTCCTCCCCTCCACCGGCCTCATCCTCCTCCTTCGTTGCCTCCGCTGCCTCCGCCCTGCCTCTGCCCTGCCTCTGCGCTGCCGCCGGTGCCTCCTCCTCCACCGCAGCCTCCTCCTCCTCCTCCGCCGGTGCCACCAGTGCCTCCACGTCTCCTCCTGGGTAACGGTCATCATCACCCTCATGGAATATGATGTAAGGATGTCATGGTGGTAAAACTCTACAGTTTCCAAGCACATTCCTTAGATAATATTTATAGTAGATAGGAATCTAGTAAGGTAGGAAATGGTAGGTACAAAGCCTTCCTATAATGGTCGGTGGCACCAGGCAGTGGGCAAGCCTACTGCCTGGGTCCTCTGGCTGGCCGGTGGGCAAGAACCGGTTGGCCGGTGCCCATACCGACTGGCCGGTGGGAATCCACCGGTTGGCCGGTGGACTTAGAGAGTCCACTATCAGCCTTCTTGGGCCAACTCCTGGGCAACCTTTTTCCTAGCATCAAAACACTTGAAAACAAGTTAGAACACGATGAGAGTGATTATGATCATTAAAATCCAAGGGTAAAACAGTGAACATAGTGGCCCTCTTTATAGTTGGTTGTGTATGAAACCATTGAGAAACATCATTCCTCTTGGAGGACATCTAAGGTCAAGCCTAAACAATCACATAATGTCTCAGGTTTAAAATGCATTATGATCAGTTTAGATCACACATCAATGGGGTGTTGTTTGAGGCAACATAAATGTGTGATCGATAGTGTTATGATAAGTGTGTAGCCCGATATTCTTATTGCTCCTCAATGAGGTGTTGACACTGTCTCCTATGGACCAGACTTGTTCTGTTGGTCTGAAGTGGTAAATGTGATCAATGAATCATCTTTATTATATTATGCATACTTTATGATCAATGGTTCATCTTTATTATATTATGTTTCTGTAATCTTACACTATCGTATATTTTTGTGTAGGCACATTGTGATATACATGGATAAAAGCTGGATCACATTACTGAGGAACACACCTCAATATGTTAAGGGTTTGAATGAGTTTTTAGATTTTGCAATTTATAATCGATCCGTTGAAGGTAGAATAAGATGTACATGTCCTAAATGTAAATTTAGAACATGGTTGAAGAGGGATGAAGTTTATGAACATTTAATACTGAAGCAATTCCCTGGTCAATATTTGTGTTGGATTTGGCATGGAGAATCAAACAATACAGAAAGATTGAGGACTGATGTTAATCCACAGAATGAGGTCCCAAGTTTGTCGCCAATGGAAAATGAAATGCAAAACCTCATAAATGATGCATTCGGCACTGCAAGACACCACTATGAGCATCAAAACATATCAGAACAACCAGAAGATGATGCTACAAATTGCAACGTGACAAGTGATGTTTTTGAGACTGTAACACAAGCAGATCAAGATTGTAACATATCATTGGATCCTCCTCTTGATTTTGTGGAGCCAAATGTAAGGGAAAACTTCAGTGAGAAAAATGTGTTTCATGATTTATTTGATGATGGAAATCATGAGTTGTATAGTGGGTGTTTGAAATATTCAAAGCTTTCATTTCTGCTGAAGTTGTACCATATCAAATGTCTTTGTGGAATTACAAATAAGGAAATGTCTATGTTATTGGAATTGATTCGTGATGCATTTCCTGAAGCAAAAATCCCAGAATTGTTTTATGAGATGAAAAAAGTTGTAAACAAGCTTGGTCTGAATTATACAAAAATACATGCGTGTCCCAATGATTGTATGCTTTACTAGGGAGAAGATTCAAGTAGACAGAATTGTAAGAAATGTTCTTCTTCTAGATGGTAGTCAAAGGGTAATGTTGGAAGTATGACTGAACATAATTTCATGGATAAGAAGAAAAGGAACACACCTGCAAAAGTTTTGCGTTACTTTCCTTTGAAGCCTCGATTACAAAGATTATTCATGTCATCAAAAACCGTTGAACACATGAAGTGGCATGCTGTAGATAATAACAATGATGGGTTAATGAGACATCCACGAGATTCCCAATCGTGGAAGACATTTGATGCATTACATCCAGATTTCTCAGCTGATCCTAGGAATGTTCGATTGGGATTGGCTGCCGATGGATTCAACCCATTTGGGACTTTGAGTACGAGTTATAGCATTTGGCCAGTTGTTTTGATCCCTTATAATCTGCCTCCGTGGATGTGTATGCAACAAACATCTTTTATCATTTCGATGATTATTCCTGGAAAACAAATGCCTGGAAATGATATTGATGTATACCTGCAGCCTTTGATTGAAGAATTGCAGGAGTTATGGACCAACGGTGTTGAGACATTTGATGTTTCTTCTAAAAAATGTTCAAAATGCATGCTGCTTTAATGTGGACCATTAGTGACTTCCCTAGGCTTGGGAATTTATCTGGTTGGAACACTTATACGGGTTTGGATTGTCCCATTTGTAACTTTGATTTCGAGCCCAAACGGCTACCTCACAGTAGAAAATGGTGCTTCTTGTGCCATCGAAGATTTCTTGATGCATCTCATAGATTTCGGCTGAACAAATCAAAATTTAATGGTTCCATTGATCGTAGACCACCTCCAAAGTTGTTAACCGGTTCTGAAATATTGACACATCTTGAAAATGTTAAAACAGAATTTGGGAAGGTTCAGCAATTGAATGATAGCGGAAAACGAGTGTGAAGTGCATCGTCAAGTGAAATCAGAACGCAACAATGGAAGAAAAAAAGTATATTCTTCAAACTTCCGTATTGGGAATTTAATTCTTTGCGCCACAATCTTGATGTGATGCATATTGATAAGAATGTATGTGATAATTTGATTTTCACATTACTTAATGAGCATGGAAAGTCGAAGGATCATCTCAATGCTTGCAAAGACTTACAAGTAATGAACATAAAATGTGATCTCTGGCCAGATGAGAATGAAAAGTATGCTCCGACCATTTTTTCAATGAAAAATAGGGATAAAGATACGTTCCTTCAAATTTTAAAGAATGTTAAGGTATCTGATGGGTATTCGAGTAACATCTCGAGGTGTGTTGACTTAAAGAATCGTAAGTTATATGGATTGAAAAGTCACGATTCACATATTTTGTTACAACAGTTACTACCATTGGCATTGCGTACATTATTACCTGAAAAAGTTACTGCTGTTGTACTCCAATTCTGCACATTTTTCAGGCAATTATGTGAGAAAGCTCTACATCCATTTCAGCTTGAAAACCTACAGGAGAGGTTTTTATTGACCCTTTGTGCAATGGAGATGATCTTTCCTCCATCGTTTTTTACTGTCATGATGCATTTAACTGTGCATTTGGTTGACGAAGCTAAATTAGGAGGCCCCGTTCATTATCGATGGATGTATCCAATTGAGAGGTATTTTATTTATATGTTTCCAGTTAAGTAAACAATTTTTGGCATTTAAATAAATGCATAATATTATTTTTTTTTACAGATATCTTGGGAATTTGAAAGCATACGTGAGAAATAAAGCTCAACCAGAAAGCTCTATTGTTGAAGGCTATTTGGCTGAGGAGTGTCTCACCTTTTGTTCCAGATATTTGGATGATATTGAGACAAGATTTAATCGAGTTGGACGTGTTGACGACACATCAACTCATTCTCAAATGCATCAGAAATCAAAAATATTTCCTGTTATTGGTCGATCAGTTGGGAGGACCTCATACGCGACACTAACAGAATTGGAATTATTACAGGCACATAGATATGTGCTGCTGAATAGTGAAATTGCAGATCCATTTATTGAAGAGTTGAGGATACAAAAAAAGAGACGAATGAGAGGCCGAACATGAAATGAAAAAGATGTAACGAAAGCTGTGAATAAAGAGCTGGTAGAATGGTTTGCATGACGTGTAAGTTTATAAATATTGCAATAAATACGAATATTAGTTCGACACATACAATTTGCAAATCTATTAATTTTTTTTCAGATCATGAATAATGATACTCGAGCAGACTTGTCAGAATATTTGAAGTTTCTTGCTAGAGGTCCTATAAAACAAGTTAGAAAGTTCGGCGCTTATAATGTGAATGGTTTTAGATTTCGTACAGTCGATCGAGAAGTGGGTTTGAAAACATAGAATAGTGGTATATTTACATTTGCTGAAGTGGAATACTATGGAAAGCTGCATGATATTATTGAATTAAACTACCACGGGCATTTTTCTGTTGTTTTATTCAAATGAAAATGGGTCGATATTATCAGAGGTGTTAAAAGAGATTCCTTGCAATTTACTTCTGTAAACTTCTCTCGCTTGATGGATATTGGTGATCGTGAACTGCATGATCCATATATCTTAGCATCGCAGGAAAAAATGGTATATTATGTGAATGATGTTGTGGATGAAGGGTGGAGTGTAGTTACTCACGTAATACAAAGAGATTTGTATGATATGGGTGATGAAGTGGAAGATTTGACCTCTACAATTGAATTTCATCAACAACAGGAAGCAGAATTATTTGTCCATCATGATATTGAAAATATTAGTCTAGCAAGGATGAATGAAGTGGATGAAGCAATGGAGCAGGAAACCGACATGATTGAAGGGGAAAATGATTGTATGTACAATTATTTATTTATTCAGCAAACACTTGTTTCATTTCAGTAGTCATTCATTATAATTGTTATATATATTTTGTTTGTTAGTACTGGGCATCTATTATCATTTTTAATTTTTTTTTCTGCATAAATTTTTTGAAATATATATTCTGAACTTAATTTTATTTGATTAAATGACAGGAATGCCAAGGAAGAAGCGGTACACCATTCCTTCTACTTTTGCGACAGATGACGATACGTCTGTCCCCACGACATCTGAGGCAGCAGCTGCCTACATCCCTGCAGCATCTCCCTCTGCACCATCTCTGACACCATCAGTGGATGCCTCATTAGAGGATGAGTCATCGCCTCCTCCTACAGGAGCCTCAGCAGTGGGGCAGCGACACGCCCCTTCCAGTTCATCACGGACATTCTGGAGGGTCACAGTCATAGGTACAAATTTTAATTAAATAAATTTATTGCATTTTGTTTATAGTAATTGTTTTCTCATTGCAGGTGAAAACAATGCAACCGTGGAAAAACACATAAAAAGTTCTGATGTTTGGAACATGCATGGGGAGAAGATAGTGGTGCCATTTGATTCTTATGGGGTCCCGACGGATGACGCCGCAGGTTTACTTGGTCAGATTATAGGTCAACTGGCAGCGGAGCCCATTTCCCTGCCTATTTCATATGATGATTGGAGGCATATGCCTCCAAACTAGAAAAATGAAGTTTATGATTCTCAGATAAAGGTAATTTTATTACTTTATGGTTTAATTGAATGTCATGTTACTAATATATTCAAAATGAATTTCTGTATACAGATATTCTTCCACTTTACCGTTGTTGATGTGATAGCACAGAAGTGGACATTGAAAAATCTTCGAAAAAAATGGAAATATTTCAAATGGAGGTTGTGGTGTGATGTCAACGATACTTCGTTGACCTTGCAGCAGATGTATGAAAAGCTACCCAGTGGGGTACCGAAAGAACAGTGGAAGGTTTTTGTCGATAGACATCGTGATGAGAAGCGGATGGTATTGAAATATATATTATTATATTATCCTCGTTTTACATTTATACATGTACATGAAGAGGAGATAGACATTGAATACAATACTGTTAAATTGAATTTTATTTATTTTAGGATCTCTCAAGACAGAATGCTTCAAACCGGGCAAAGCAGGTCATCCCGCACACTGCGGGTTCAAAAAGCTTTTCAAGAAGCCGAATTTCATTGGTAATATTTTAATTAGTTTAAATATTTATAAGATAATATTATCTATTTAACATATTTAATTGTTGATTTATCTTTGTTTAATGCAGTCACAGAGTTTAGGGCATGACGCATCCCAAACAGAACTGTGGCTGGATGTTCATAAAAAAACAGATGGAAGTTTTGTTAATGAACCTGCCAGAGAAGTTGGGGTATGAAGTCAATTATTTATTATAATAACTTATTATCAGTTTTTACTGTGTTAATATATATTGATATTTGATTTATAGGTAAAAATTAAAGAAATATGGGATTCCAATCCTGGGCAATCCTACTCAGTCTCCCAGGATGACCCGGTTGGTAAAGTCCTTGGGAAGGAGCATCCTGGTAGAGTGCGCGGGATGGGTTTGGGACCTGTACCATCTGAGGTCTTTCGCATGCCATCAGGGATTTCAGCTACATCTACTCCTGCTTATAGTCATTTCATACCTGAAGATGCTCAGAGGGAGATGTCTTCTCTACGAAACACAGTTCACCAGCAGGGGGATCAGATATCTAGTTTGCAGAAAGAGTTGCTTGAAATACGTCAGTATATGAGCAGATATGCCCCCGGTGGTAGTGCATCGGGTAGTGGTGAGCAGGTAAATCACAAAAAAATCAAAATCATTTAGTTTGCAAAATTTTATTGGTTTTAAGTTTTATTATAAATATGCAACAATATTTAATTTTCAATATAATGTTCTTACAGGTGGCAGCAGGTGGTGGAGATGAAGTTGGAGAGGGTGACGATGCAGCATCAGATGATGATTAGTAGTATTATTGATGTGTTAAACAAGTATGATAACGGTTGGTTTGTATGTGTAACATTTATGGCACATAGTTGATGATCTTATTTTATCCCAAACTTATCGTCGAACTCAAAGGTGATGTTTAAAGGGTAATGATTATAGTGGGATGGATCTAGGTTCCACCCTTGTTCATGCTGGGGAACAATGTATTAAATGGTTAGGTGATGGAATGACTAAGACATTTCATTGAAAGTCAGGTATGGGCTTATGTGAATGTGCTTGTGGTAAACACGGGATTTCATAGAGGAAGTAATTGTGGTTCAGGTTGTGATATGTGAGTCATCTAAGCTGAGTATCTTGGGAATGGTTAGCTGAAAGTGGATTGAATTATTATACTTCTTCTTAGATGTATATAGGTGAAAGTATCCATTTAAATCATGTCACTAGGCAAATGTGGGTGTCATGAAAGGGTCGAAAATGTCTTCTGAGAAAGATTGTATGACTAGTTTCAGTTAGGCTGATTGGAATTTGACTGTTTCTTTATAGTAAGGTCCCTATTATGGCCTCAGAAGTATTTAGGATTTCCCAATTAGAGGAAAAATTCCAATATTATCATTGGAAATATTTGGATATTCTTTATAGGAAATTACAATGGTGGAGAATACTATGGTTCATAATTTTCTGTTAATGTTAAAACCTATGGTGGGGAGCACGATCGGTTGGATGCTTAAAGGGATGACGATGTGATCATTTATCTATATTCTGGTTTGATTTATTTTTCAGGGCAGTGGTGTAGTACAACCAAAATTATTTTTTTTTCAGTTCAGCATTTAGCGGCGGTTTTAACTGCCGCTAATGCCATATTTGGTAGCATTTAGTGGCGGTTAAAACCGCAGCTAGATATATTACGTTTATATTTAGCGGCGGTTTTTACCGCCGCAAAATAGGCGCATCAAACAGCATAATTTTGCGGCGCTTAAAACCGCCACGCATAAAAAGGTGTGGCATACCCATAAAACCGCCGCTAAATGGAGAGAAACCGCCGGGAAATGAGGCATCTACGACACATATTTTAAACCGCCGCGAAATAGAAAAAATCGTCGCTAAAAGATTGCTGACGGCAAGTTTAGCGGCGGTTTACAAAAACCGCCGCCAACCCATTTAGCGGCAGTTTAAACCGCTGCTAAATGGGAAAAAAAAACCACCGCTAAGGGCTGCTTTTGTTGTAGTGATGAAACATTGTGATGCGTGGAAGGTAATGCTTGTTTTTTAAAGGATCTACCACTACAATTATTTTATTATGTTTCTTTGTCACGACCCGTCCTCGGGGCCCGTGCTGTGACTACCCCAAGCCCGCCTTCCATAGGCCAGGGGCTGGCGACTAGCACCAAAGGTGTAAATCCTGATAACTGGGAAGGCATTGCCTTTATAAAAGTAAACAAAACACCACAGAGTACAAGCGGAAGTAAAATAATAAGTACAAAGAGAAGTGCTGAAAGGTAAATGGGCCAGAATACAAACCCAAATGAAAGTACAACTACAACTGAACAAAGTACAACAGAGAAAAACAACAACTGGAAGGACGGAAGCGGCTCCTAGGTCGTCCTCCTCGGATCCTACCTGAAGGGTAGGTACAGATAGCGCAGCTCCTGGATCTTCCACCATGGGTCCTATCTGAAGGGTAGGTACAGATAGCCTCCACAACGCTCTCTCCCGTCAACCTCCTCCGAGTGTCATCTCGCCGTGAAGTCCACCTCCAGATACTGACTGGTCGTGTAGTCCACCTCCGGGTACTAACTCGTCGTGTAGTCCACCTCCGGGTACCGTCCAGTCCTCGAACACTCGGCCTCCGTCAGCACTGCATGTCGTCTGCAACCAAAACAACAAGGTGCGGGCATAGCCCGTGTAAGGGTGAGTATAACGATACTCAGTAGGGATCCCGAGACCCTCAAGGTCTCACTAAAACCAACAAGGATAACCACAAAGAAGATCTCAACAGATAACCTCTACTTAGGTATATGCCCATACATTTACCTAAGTTATCAAGTAACCCATCTCAATCATGAGGAAACACAAGGATTATAAAATCAAAGGATAACCACCACCCAGGTATATGCCCATACAGATACCTAAGTTATCAAGTGACCCATCTCAATCAAGAGGTAAACACAAAGGTCATAGACTCAGCTCAAACCAGGATTTTCATTATCGAAACCGTAACTGCTGAAGAGCCCCGTCTCTGGAGTGTACAGTGGTCTTGTCACAACTCTGAGGTACTTCTCACTAACCTAAGACTGCTGAGGTACTCCTCCTGTCGAGTAACGTGGGTCTGCGTCCAACTACTGGGCGCTCCGTCCGCTGTGGGTCTGTCGCCAAATACCGGGTGCGCCCCCTAATAGCCTACAGAGGTACTCCTCCTGTCGAGTACCACGGGTCTGCGGACAACTACCAGGCGCTCCGTCCGTCGTGGGTCAGTCGCCAAATACCGGGCGCTCCGTCCACTGGTCTAGTCGACTCACTCCAAGTCGAGTCGGTCAAGCATTCGTCAGGTCTCAGCCGGCTACACGGTCTTCATACTCCGTACGCTCGTCTCCGGGAGGGTCCGCTCCACGAGCTACAGTTTGATCCTCCAAGTATCACAATGTCCCACGAAGAAGTATCTCAAAGGACCGCCTCGTCATAGGAGTCTCAAAGCAACAGACGGCGCGTCAATCGGACGCTCGGTCTGTGAGTTATTAGTCTTTTCGTCCCAGTGGCCCGGTTGGTTTCGTGAGCAAACCAACCCGGCCATATCTCAACTGTACCCCGAACTCTCATTATCACGACCTGTCCTCGGGGCCCGTTCTGTGACTACCCCAAGCCCGCCTTCCATAGGCCAGGGGCTGGCGACTAGCACCAAGGCGTAAATCCCGGTAAAAAGGGAAGGCATTGCCTTTGTAAAGTAAACAAGCATCACAGAGTAAGCAAGCGGAAAAGTAAACACTAAGTAAAAACAGAGTACAACTGAAAGTGCGGAAAAGTAAATGGGCCAGTATACAAACCCAAACTGAAAGTAAAGTACAACTCGAAAGGAAAAACAGCAACTGAAAAGTAAAAGCCGCTACACCGAGCTGTCCACTGGAAATCCCACCTGAAGGGTGGGTACAGATAGCTCCACTGCTCCTCGGGTCCCGCCGTCCGCTCCGAGCACGTCCGCCCAGTGGTCCACCTCCAGGTATTGTCCTGCTCTGCAAGCCTCAACCACGATCAACACTGTCCGTCGTCTGCAACCAACACAACGTAGTGCGGGCATAGCCCGTGTAGGGGTGAGTATAAGCTACTCAGTAGGGACCCCGAGACCCCCGAAGGTCTCCCAAAATCCACAAAGGATAAACCACAAAGGAAAGATACAAACACGAAGTAACAACCGACACTGCTTAGGTATATGTCCATACATATACCTAAGTCATCAATTCCAATACTCTCCAACCTCCGATCCCAAGTACAACTCAGTCCACATAGGAAAGTATACGTATTCCACACGGGAAAGCAAAACGTAATCCACACAGGATAGCACAACACAATCCACACAGGAAGGTAAACAGGATTCATCTCACACAGGTATACTTCTTCGAAAGACGATAGAGATGATCATTGATCCATCTAAGTCGCCGGACCCACAAAGGATCGATAGGTACTAACCCCCGCAATGACCCACATAGGATTGGTAGGAAACTAACCCCCGCAAAGACCCACACAGGATCGGACCCACACAGGATCTGTAGGCGCTGGCTCACACAGAACCGCTGAGCGCTGACCCACACAGGATCAGACCCACATAGGATCGGTAGCACTGATCCACATAGGATCGCTGAGTGTTGTAGTCGTCGTCGTTGAATCCACTGAGGATCTCTGCACAGTCGTCGTCACAGTCATAGTAGCAGTCGCAGCCAGCACTAGGGTTCCCACACACAGCAAGCTCGTTCGGGAGGGTCCGCTCCATGAGCTGAGAGGCTGACACATCAACTGTCACAAAGTCCAGAGTTGATGTATCCAAAAGTTCCGTATCGTAAACAGGAACTCAACGCAACAGACGGCGCGTCAAACGGACGCCCGGTCTGAGAGTTATTGGCTTTTTCGTTCGAGGGGCCCGGTTGGTTTTTAAGGCAAAACCAACCCGACTGTACTCCACCTGCATCCAAACCTCGGGCGGAGTATGCCAAAAGATCTGTCTCACTAATAGGAACTCATCAAAGTTGACGGCACGTCATTCGGACGTCCGTAGCTCAAGATATGAGCGTTTCCGCTCCGAGGGCCCGGTTGGTTTCGTGTACGAACCAACCCGGCCGAACTCAAAGTATTCCGAAACCTTGAGTGCGATATACCGAAACGACCGTCTCGATCCAAGGATCGCATCGCCACTGACGGCGCATCGTTTGGAAGTCCGTAGCCCGAGTTATGGGCATTTGAACCCAAATAGTCTGATAACGGGGGTTTCGGGCCAGGACCGACCCGGCCCGAGACCCCCCGGTCGGTCCGGACCGGGTCAACCCGCCCCGGACAGGGTCGGCCCGGCCTGGCAGACCGGCCGGGTGCCGGTCTAGCTGGGGACAGCGCACCCAGCGCGCTGTCTGGCTCGGCTTTTGGCCGAGCCGTTCGGCAAAGGGGGGGGCGCCTGCCCCCCTGTGTAACCACGGCCCCCCCTCAATTATGGGGGGCCGTTGAAGCTGGCCGGGTGAATTTAATTCCCCCTGATTTCCCCTTTCCGGCCGGCCCGACTTGGCTGGCCGGCTCCTTCTCAACGGGACCGGCGGTGGTTGGTCCCCTTCCGGCTCCGACACCGGCGGCCCGGCTGGCCGCCGGTCACCATGCTATGCCGCGGCCCGGAACCGGTCGCGACCCTTGTCGTCTAGCGCGGTGCGACGGCACCGCTCCCCTCCGCCGTGGCCCCGCTCCAGCCGCGGCGTCTTCGGTTTTCTTCGACGCGGCGCGATGGCGTCGCGTCCTTGAATTTCTTTCCACGACGCCGCGCATATCTTCCGCATGAAACCGCGTGGTGCGACGGCACCACGCTTTCTCGTACCAACCACAAGAAACCATCACGAAAAATAAGGAGGAGGGTCGGCCGTGTTTGTGCGGTCCGACCCCCTCACGTTATTCGATAACAAAAGGTTTTAATCCACGATCATCATCAAGTTGGTATTCACGAACAATTAAATAAATAAAACCCCTACCTCGGTTCAGGAACGATGTTCGTCAACGACCCGCGGAAGACGAGCGTCGCGGAGGTCGGGCGTCGCGGAAAAAGAACGTCGATGTCGCGAAGCAAGGATTTGAAGTCGTTGACGGCGATTTCGTCGCGGAAAACTGTCGCGGAAGAGACGTCGCGGAAGAAGAACGCCGCGTCGCGGAAGAACCGTGTTCTTCGGCGGAGAAGTTCTTCGTTGAAGAACGGTGTTCTTCGCGTTCTTCGTCGAGGTTGAAGAAGATGAAGAATGATTCTCAATCCTCTCAAGGTGGCAAAAGAAACTAACCAAAATAAAATAAGTCCAAGCCTTATTTTATTTACACATCCTAACCTCTTTGAATTTCAAGAGTTTGAAATTAAGTAACTCATCTTAATTAATAACACAAGTTGTCAAATTAATTAGAGTGGAGTTATTGGGGAGTTTAAGGGGAGTTGAAGAGTTAGGGCTCATGTGGGCCCCACCACACTTTATCCTCTCAAGGGAGGTTATGTGGATTTGGGGCCCACCTCTAACTCCCTTTGGGAGGAAATAACCAACAAGGTTAAAAATAAATTGTGTTCCACAATTTATTTAACTTCTTCTAATTCCCCCCAAAACTAACTCTCATCCCGCATAAAATGCAACCTCAGAAAAGGTCTCCTTATGCAAATATTGGTGCTGCGAGTTCATTGGTGTCCTCGGATTTCAATTCCGAGCACCGGTTCAAAAGTTAGAAATTCCCGCTCGTTCGTTCACTGAACGTACCCGAGCCAAACTTCGGAATTTGATTTCAGGCACACCGGGCCTCGGAATCAGGTGCCGTCAGAAACCGCGCTCTTGAAAAATTCCAAAGAAAAGTAAGAAAAAATTTCCCTTGAATTTTAAGGGTATTTACATTACTCCCACCTCAGGGCTTTACGTCCCCGTAAAGATACATCAAAACTAGGGAAACAAATGAGGGTACTGAACACGTATCTAAGCCTCCCGCTCCCAAGTGCTCTCTTGGAGGTTCTTGTGCTGCCATCTGATGCGCACAAGTGGAATCGACCATCCACGTAGGACCCGCTCCTGTCGATCCTCGATCTCCACCGGGACCTCCATAAAAGTCGCCCCATCGTCAACGTCAAGCTCCCCTTGGTCAATGATGTGCGTCGGGGCGTGCACGTATCTCCTCAGCTGAGATACGTGGAAGACGTCGTGCACCCGGTGCAACTGAGGTGGTAGAGCCAGGTGATAAGCCACCTCGCCTATCCTGCTGAGGACCTGGAATGGTCCGATGAAGCGTGGAGACAACTTGCCGCCTCAGCCAAATCTCTATATACCACGATGAGGTGAGACCCGCAAGAAGACGTGGTCGCCATCCTCAAACTCCAGTGGCCTCCACCTCCTGTCAGCATAAGACTTTTGCCAGCTCTGAGCTGTCCTCATCCGCTCCTGGATGACCTAGACCTTCTCTATCGTGGCCTGGACCATCTCTGGTCCCACAAGTGCTGACTCCCCAGGGTCTGTCCAGCACAGCGGTGATCTGCAAGGTCGGTCGTACAATGCCTCGTACGGTGCCATCCCGATGGTGGAGTGGTAGCTGTTGTTGTAAGAGAACTCCACCAAGGGTAGGTGGTCCTCCCAGCTACGACCAAAGTCGAGGACACATGCGCGGAGCATGTCCTCGAGAGTCTGAATGGTCCTCTCCGTCTGACCATCCGTCTGAGGGTGAAAGGCTGTGCTAGACGTAGATGTGTCCCGAACGCCTCCTGCAACCCCTTCCAAATCCGGGAAGTAAAGAGAGCATCTCGATCGGAGACGATAGAAGATGGCACACCGTGAAGCCGTACAATCTCCTGAACGTAAAGACGTCTCAAGCTCTCCACTGAGCCCTGCTCTCTGATGGGTAAGAAGTGATCCGACTTGGTGAGTCGGTCGACAATCACCCAGATAGAGTCGTGACCTCTGGAAGTGCGTGGAAGTCCAGTCACAAAGTCCATAGATATGTCGTCCCACTTCCACTCTGGAACCTCCAAGGGATGTACCAAGCCTGCTGGTACCTGGTGCTCAGCCTTCACCTGCTGGCAGGTGAGGCATCGAGAAACGAACTCTGCCACAGCCTTCTTCATGCCTGGCCACCAGTGCTGTCGTCTGAGATCCTGGTACATCTTCGCCACTCCAGGATGTACCGCCAAATGAGAAGTGTGAAACTCTCTCAGCACCTCCTCCCGTAAAGTGACTGGTACCATGGTACGTCCTCTGAAAAGGATGTCGTGCTCTGATCCAAGGGAGAAACCATCAGGTGCCTGTCCTAAGGATATCTGTGCACGCCACGTCTCACAGTCAGTGTCCCCACGCTGTGCCTCTCTGACCTGCTGTAGAAGTGGAGGAGTGACTGTGAGAGACTGAAGGAAGGCTGATCCATCTCTATCCACGAAGGATATCTGCAAAGAGGCTAGCTGCTTTGTCGCCTCCTCAAGTAGTTGAATGCCCGTCCTCCTGCTGAGGGCATCGGCTACTACGTTCCCCTTCCCAGGAGTATAGACTATCTCAAAGTCATAGTCTTGGAGGAACTCGAGCCATCGTTGCTGTCTCAGGTTCAGGTCCTTCTGCGAGAAGATGTACCTGAGACTCTAATGATCAGAAAAGACTTTAAAGCGCTCGCCCATCAAATAGTGTCGCCATGTCTTCAGAGCGAAGACCACTGCTGATAACTCCAGGTCATGGGTAGCATAGTTCTGCTCATGCGGCCTCAACTGACGTGATCCATAGGCGATCACTGCCTGCTCCTGCATCAGCACACATCCGAGTCCGGTCCCTGATGCATCGCAGTAAACTACGTACCCTACTCCCTCCTCAGGCAACCTCAAGATAGGTGCGCTGGTCAATCTATGTCTCAGCTCCTAGAAGCTCTGCTGACATCTGTCTGACCACACGAAGGGTTTCCCCTTCTTCGTCAAAGCTGAGAGTGGTGCCGCAACTCTGGAGAAATCTGGCACGAATCTCCGGTAGTATCCAGCTAGTCCCAAGAAACTCCGAACCTCCGTCACGCTCCTGGGTGGCTCCCAAGCTAACAATGCCTCGATCTTCGCAGGATCCACTGCAACTCCCGCCTCAGAGATGACGTGTCCCAAGAAGTGGACCTCACGTATCCAGAACTGACACTTCGAGAGCTTACCATAAAGCTGGTGCTCTCAGAGTGTGTCTAGTACAACCTGTAAGTGGTAGGCGTGTTCCTCCTCAGTCGTCGAGTAAATCAAAATGTCGTCGATGAAGACCACGACAAATCGATCGAGGTATGGCTGAAAGATCCTGTTCATGAGGGCCATGAACACTGCTGGAGAATTTGTTACGCCGAATGGCATAACCAAGAACTCATAGTGGTCATACCGACATCTGAAGGCCGTCTTCTGCATGTCCTCGTCTCGAACTCTGAGCTGGTGATAACCTGACCTAAGGTCTATCTTTGAGAACCACCGTGCTCCCTTGAGATGATCAAAGAGTTCATCAATCCTCAGTAGTGGATACTTGTTCCTCACTGTCACCTGGTTCAGGCGACGATAGTCGACACACAGTCGCAAGCTCCCGTCCGCCTTCTTGGCGAACAATATCGGGGAAGCCCAGGGTGAAACACTGGGTCGGATGAACCCCTTGCCATGCAAGTCCTCTAACTGTACTCGTAGCTCTCGAAGCTCGGCGAGGGCCATCTGATTATGCTGGAGTAGATATCAGAGCTGTCCCGGGGTACAAGTCAATATAAAAGGACTCTGCACATCAACTACTCCTAGGATGAAGCTAGCCAACTGATGATTGATGGGTTGTCCTCATCCTCCGCGGAAGTCCATCCTGTGCTGAAAGGATCCCTTCTCGTCGGTGAAGGTGAACCTGCTCCCGTTGGTACGTACACATCGCACCTTGCGCCTAAAACAGTCAATCTGTGCATGGACCGTAGATAACCAATCCATGCCCAAGATGACGTCGTAAGGCCTCGACGCTGCTACAAGAATATCCCAGCCGAAGATCTCGCCTCCTAGAGTAAGCTCACACTGCCGGCACCAGTGCGTAATCGTCGAGTCTGCTCCCGTAGGAGTCTCCAGCCGTAAGGATCGAGCCAACATCTCTGTCAGAATCTCCGAGCTCCGAACAAGGGCAGCGGCTATGAAAGAGTGACTCTCTCATGTGTCTATAAGTACTGCAGCAAGGGTGGAATAGACACAGATAGTACCCTCGAATCATCTTGGGCACGCCGTGGTCGTAGGCCTCTGCTGCCTGGAGTTGTGCCCTATCTCTGCCCTCCAGCTCCCTATGGTCGGGGCGGACCTCCTGGTGGTGCGTGGTGGTAGAGCCTCAAAGCGTCTCCCACCACCTGCTGCTCGGCCAGCTCCTCTGCCTCGTCCGCCTCCTCCCTGCGGACCGCCACGGTCGACCATCTGCCTCTGCCTCGGTGGTCCCTCAACCGTCTGCTACTCCTCGGCACAGTGGGGTCGGGGCAGTCACGAGCCATGTGGCCCTGCCCTCCGCATGAGTAACACTGTCTGCCTCTCAAAAGACTGGCTCCGCGCTGTGTCCCCCGCACTGCTGAGCCAGTGTCCTGAGGTCGTCTGCCTGACGGTCTGATCTGCCTGGACCCATGAGTCATCCGTCGACTGCCTGCTGCAGAAGACTCTGCTACGTGCCGCCCTGCGGTGGGTCTCGGCGCTGGTGTAGACTCAGCAAGAAAGCTCTCGATCAAAAGGGTCCGCTCCAGTACTCCTGTCTGAGTCGGAATGCTGAGGGAGATCAGTGATGCCCTGATCTCATGTCTCAATCCCTGCTCAAAGGTCCGGTCCCTGGAAGAATGGGTCTCGTACCATGTCGGTCGAGTAGCGCGAGAGATCGGTAAATCTCGCCGAGTACTGAGCGACCGTCATGCTGCCCTGCCGCAGCTGAAGAAGCTCTTGTATGCGTTCCGCACGGAGGGTGGCTGGGACAAACTCTGAGCGGAAGAGGTTCTCAAAGTGTGTCCGGAGTAGAGATGCCTCATCGTGCACCTAGAGCATCACAACCTCCACCATCGGCCCGCTGCTGCGTGCAGTAGGCTCGCAGCGAGAATCACCATGAGGTCTGCTGGTGTCCTCACTAGCCTGAAAAGTCGTACGACTGCCTCCAGCCAGTCCTCAGCTGCCTGGGGGTTCGTCTCCCTGCGGAACCTGGGTGGTCGATGGTGCTGGAACTCATGCAGTGCGCTGAGGCGACGTACATCGTCAGCGGCTGGTGCTGGAAGTATCGGTGGCTCGGCTGGTAGAGCTACCGCCGGTGCCACTGCTGACAAAGGGCCCTTGCACCGAGGCCTCGTCGCTCGGTGGGCTGTCGTCACGCTCGACTCTCGGAACCCTAGTTGGCTGCCGTCGTGGGGCCATCCTGAAAAGGAAACAGGTGCGCCACGGTCAGAACAGTATACCTGGTGAGCTGATAAAAAGTAATCACAAAGAAAACTTGAAACACACAGGCAATCAATATTTTTCGTGCATTAAGTCGGAAATAAGAAGTCAGGGTCCTGGTGTACGGATACATCGGTCGCCGCACCAACACTGGACTCCCTGGACTGATAACCACACTCAATACGCTAAACACTATTGCTTCACATAGAAAAGATCAGAGTTCACTGTAGAACCGAACTTCTCTGATACCAATTTGTCACGACCCGTCCTCGGGGCCCATGCCGTGACTACCCCAAGCCCGCCTTCCATAGGCCAGGGGCTGGCGACTAGCACCAAGGCGTAAATCCCAGTAAAAAGGGAA
>CAUJRU010004187.1:0-21399 GCA_963277665.1 Viscum album | reverse complement strand
TCACACACCATTGGCATGATGGTCATTACAATAGCCCTATAACAACAATTCTACTAGAACCGTTGGTATAGACTACCTGAAGTTAAAATATTCCAATTGTTTCAATGAAACTGTTGTGAAATATATATACCAAGGGGGTGTCCAAGGGGGGAGGGGGATGTCCAGGGGTGGTGGGTATAACATCCCGCCTTTTTATAACATAAACTTTCATTACATTACACGACACTGGGGATCTTTAAGGTTTAGTGTCTTGGAAACCAGGAACATAATACAAGAAAACAACATAAAACATTCTTCTTAAACACTTGAAAGGATTCTCTTTAAGTTCATCCTAGGTTCATTAATGCATCTCATAACCTGGGGACATACCTCAAAAGAAGGGGTGAGCAGAAGGCCTGGTAAGGGAAACAAGAGAAACATTTTACATGTGAACTTGAGATACTTCAATAAGGTCAAGAAAAGAACTTTAAGGGATGAGAAAGGAATCATGAGGCATTTCATAATAAAAATAACATTTTTCATAACTTGAAGATGTGGCTACATCATTTAACATAGACAATCATGAACATATCACCAAGGTCCATCCCCAAGGTGTCATTTGAAAATTACCAAGGTTATTCACCAAGGTATCGTGAAAATTGTAATCTCTTGTGGTTACATCATTACCCAATGCATTGGAGCGCTATCAGGGCGCACCCTTAAATTTTCCTTTATTATCATGTGAGCCACATATATTATCATCAAACATTTCATAAATAACCCATATAGCATAAAATAAATGGGTTTTATTTCATAATCATAACATTTTAAAAACTACTTTAAAGACATGATCTTTACGTCAATTTAAACCCACGGAAAAGCGAAAGCGGGTTTCATGTATGTAAATCCCAGAATTTAAAATAGAACATTTTGATATATATGTTAATACCCTTTTATAAATAAGAGCTTTGAGTATTCACTTTATAACATAAAATAATTTTGAGAAAAGAGAGTGGCATTTTGAGACGAAAATTCTGCAGCATAACGGCTATGTTTCGGGGTTTTAGAAAACATTGAAAGGGGAGGGGACATGAGTCAAAATTCATAAATGACCCATAAAACAGTAGAGGGACAGAATATAAGGGATTTAAGAACATGGTAATGAAATTTGAAAGATATACCATATGAAATGAAAAACATGGAAGTGAGACAAAAATAAGATTTCTCTTATGAAAATTCGGCAGCCTAACGGCGTCACATAAACTTCAATAAAAAATGATTTGACAAGATCAAATAGGGTCTCTCATCATACAATCATAAGAGATCAGTATGATAGATATAGAGATCATACCCCAACACAATAAAAAGGAACTTGAAAGACTTGACATCAAAATCGAACTTGAAAAATGAGAAGGGTGAAAGAATCCATTAAAAATTCGGGTGCCTAACGGCGTCACTTAAACTTTCATAAAACGAAATGATGATAGTAAGAGGGGATCTCTCATCATATAAACATAAAAAGGGCAGTAAGATGAATATAAAAGAACATCCTATCATATAAGAACATGGATCATAAAAGGAATCACATAAAAGAGATTACATGAAAAGAAAGAGAGAGGTCGGATCCCTTACCTTAAAACGTAACTCTTAAAACTCAAAGGTTTGGACCTTGAGGGCTTGGGGGAACCTTGGGAGGACTACTTGGGAGGTAAGGAGACCAGAATATCGTTGGGGGAGAGTTGGGAGTGAAAACTAAAGGAGGAAAGGGTGGGTATTTATAGGGAAAGTGAGGGGACAAGGCATTAATGGCCAAGGGACACCTCACAAGTGCTTTTCTCAAAACCATGTGCTCTCCCATGGCATTTACCATGGAGTTAGGCCACATAGGGCCCCGAAAACAATAATGCATCACCTTTGGCCAGCCAACTCTTAAAATATCTCATGACATCATCATGACACAGCTATGATGTCATTAAACATACCGAAACCCTAAAACTGCATTTTTACTATTCACTGAAAAATTCATCTTTCTCAGAAAAAACCCAAAATTTCACCATAACCAAATATCGATGCTCTAATTAAATTTATGAACTCCATTTTGTAAAAATAATTTTCTAAATATTTTTAATTTAATTTTTAAATAAAAAAACTATTCATCGAGAATTCATTTTTTTTCAGAAAAATCCCCAAAAATTACCATAACATAATATCGATGCCCTGAGTTCAAAAATAAAGTCTTTTTTATAAAAATAAGTTTCTTATTATTTTTAATTAAATTTTTAATTAAAAAACACTATTCACTTGAAAAAACTAATACTTGACTAATAATTATGAAACCGTTATTTACCCATTTTATTGAATCACATTACTTAATCTTGGTGTCTAAATTATATTAAAACTTTCTTTGAGTGAAATTACTAATCCATTTGGTCACATTACTAATCCTAAGCGTAAAATCACTATTCATAATTTACTATTCATCAAAAATTAAGTTGATCTTATTAGACTCCAAATTTCTTACTAAACACTTTTGTAGAAGACCATTTTTTGAAAATCATTACACATCATTAATTATTTAGGGTTTACATAAATATTTTAAAATATCCTTTTTTCAAAATTCATCAATAAAATACATCCTAAAATTATCCGGACATTTGAATTTTCACAAACAACACTAAAGGAAGAAATCTTAATTCATTCACCCCAAAGGATTACACAAAGAAACTAGGGTCTCATCACATAGCCCCTTATAACACCGGCATATGACCTAAGTGTAAGGTGTGCTATGGTGAGAGAATCTGAGGGAGGCTCAGATAACATTGCCCTAGTAGTTATCTCTACTAACTTGAACTTCTCCCGCATATGTTTCCGTTGAAGCTTGACACGCTGGAGTTCGGCTTGGGCTTGGTCCAAAGAGAATCCCACAGATAATACCTCCTTCCCATGCTCTGATAAGTGGGCTTCATAAGGTTCGAGTCTACTGGATGAAGCCATCGACTCCTCTTTCTGCATTAACCATTAACATCTCTATTAAATCGTTAATAGTAAGTTAATATACTATTTAAAAAGTTTGGGTCGTTACATTCTTCCCCCCATAAGAAATTTCGTCCACGAAATTTTATACTTGGGGCCTAGTCGAAAAGGCGAGCGTACTTTTGCTTTATTGTTTCTTCAGCCTCCCAAGTCGCTTCTTCATATTTATGATTCCTCCACAACACTTTTACAAGGTGGGTAGTCTTGTTTCGTAGAACCTTGTCTCTACGGTCCAAGATCTCCACTGGCTGCTCCTCATAAGAGAGGTCATGTTCCAGTTGTACCACCTCTGGGTTCAGTATATGCGGAGGGTCGGGTATGTACTTCCTCAAGAGAGATACATGGAAGACATCATGAACTTGAGCTAGGTTCGGTGGAAGTGCTAGACGATAGGCCACTGCTCCTATGCGATCAAAGATTTCATAGGGTCCAATGTACCTAGGCCTGAGCTTCCCTTTCTTCCCAAACCGCATGACTCTCTTCCATGGAGAAATTTGAAGGAAGACTTTGTCTCAAACACCAAACACCAAGTCCCTTCGACGGTTGTCAGCATAGCTCGTCTAATGACTCTGAGCATCCTTTATGTGTTGTTGGATGGCATGAACCTGTTCTGTCATCTCTAGCGCAAGATCAGGCCCAAGAAGCTTTCTCTCACCAGCTTCATCCCAACAAGTAGGAGTTCTACATCGCTTTCCATATAGAGCTTCATAGGGTGCCATATGAATACTCGAATGGAAGCTGTTGTTATAGGAGAACTCAACTAATGGGAGGTGTTGATCCCATCCACCTTTAAATTCCATTGAGCATAATCTCAGCATGTCTTCGAGTGTCTGAATAGTCCTTTCAGATTGGCCCTCAGTTTGAGGATGATAGGCCGTACTAAAATTCAATTCAGTATTCAGAGCATGTTGAAGAATTCTCCAGAATTTTGATGTGAATCTTGGATCATGATCAGACACGATGGATAGTGGTACCCCATGCAGCCTCACCACTTCCTTTACGTATATCTTGGCAAGTTGATCTAGAGAGAAATCTTCCCGAATATAGATAAAATGGGCGGTCTTGGTGAGACGGTCCACAATAACCCATATCGCATTATTTCCTTTGGATGTTTTCAGGAGACCAGTTACAAAGTCCAGGGTGATATTATCCCACTTCCATACTGGTATGGGTAGCGGTTGTAATATCCCCTTGGGATGTTGTCGTTCTGCCTTTACTTGCTGACACACCAGGAACCTTGTAGTGAAATCAGCAATCTTCCTCTTCATATTATCCCACCAATAATGATCCCGAAGGTCTCTATACATTTTAGTACTTCCCGGATGTATAGAGAAGGTAGAGCTATGAGCTTCATCCATCAATTCTTTCTTTATCTCCAGAATAGATGGAACACATAGTCTTGTATGAAATTTCAATACACCTTCTTGATCAATATTGAAATCAGGGAACTTCCCATCCTTTACAGCCTCAAACTTCTCCTGCAGCAAAGGATCTTCTTTTTGAGCCTTCTTGATCTTCTCTAGTAATGAAGGATGAGAAATCATTTGGGATAAGGTTGATGATGTCCCTTCCCTTACAATTCCCATTACCAGTTTTACTAGATCTTTAATCAAGGGATCTCCTAGGATCCTCATTGTTGCTAGAACAATAGGATCTTTGCTTCTTAACACATCTGTGACTTTTTTTACTCTTCCAGGGTGATAATGAATTGAACAATCATAGTCTTTAATAAGATCCAACCATCTCCTTTGTCTCATGTTCAATTCTTTCTGCAAGAAAATATACTTTAAACTTTGTTGGTCGGTGTATATATTACATTTCTCCCCATAAAGATAGTTCCTCTATATCTTTAGAGCAAAAACACCTACCGCTAGCTCTAGATCATGCGTAGGATAATTCTGCTCATGAATCTTAAACTGTCGAGATGCATAAGCAATTACCTTATCATTTTTCATGAGGATGCACCCAAGCCCTTTCAAAGATGCATCGCTAAAAATAATGAATCCTTCTCTGATAGAGGTTAGTGTTAACACAGGTGCAGTAACCAATATCTTCTTCAGCTCTTGGACACTTTCCTTGCATTCCTTTTTCCAGATGAACTTAACCCCTTTTCGAGTCAACATGGTTAGTGGATTAGAAAGCCGTGAAATGTTTTTCACAAACCTCCTATAATATCCTGCTAAACCAAGGAAACTACGAATCTCAGTTACTGTTGTGGGTTGAGGCCACTCCTCCACAACCATTGTCTTTGCAGGGTCAACCGAGATTCCTTCATTGGTTACGATGTGCCCCAAGAAAGCCACTTTTTGTAACCAAAACTCACACTTGCTGAACTTTCCAAAGAGCCTCTCCGTCCGCAGAGTTTTCAAAATAACCCTCAGATGATCTTCTTGCTCCTCATGACTTTTTGAATATATCAAAATATCAACAATAAAAACTACCAAAAAGTTATCAAGGTAGTCCTTAAAGACTCTATTAATCCAAACCATGAAAATAGCAGGAGAATTAGTCAAGCCGAAGGGCATAACAGTAAACTCATAATTCCCATATCTTGATCGGAAGGCAGTCTTTGGAATATCTTCCTTCTTCACCCTCAGTTGATGATAACCAGATCGAAGGTCAATCTTGGAGAAGAATTGAGCCCCATGAAGTTGGTCAAATAAATCATCAATTCTTGGAAGACGGTATTTTTTCTTCACTGTGATCCCATTCAGTTCTCTATAATCAATGCATAGCCGCATTGATCCATCCTTCTTCTTCACAAAGAGAACTGGTGCTCCCCAAGGAGACACACTCGAACGGATAAACCCCTTCTCCAACAAGTCTTGGAGTTGTTTCTTTAACTCTTCTATCTCCACATTTTCCATTCTATATGGAGTCTTTGATATCGGTTGAGACCCAGGTATGCGTTCAATGGAGAACTCTACCTCTCTTTCTGGGGTAGGTCCAGGTAACTCCTCAGGAAATACATCCATGTATTCCTGAACAATCGGAACATCTTCTATTTGTATACTCCCTTTTCTTTATTCATCATCACCGATTAACTCCATAAATAAAGCTATAGGAGGTGCTTCTAGATAGGGATCAGTTCGGGATATCTCTCCTTGGAAGATAACGGTAGGTCATTCATTCAAGACTACTGAGATTTCCTTACTTCTGCATTTGATTTTAGCATTATACTTTGAGAGCCAGTCCATCCATAGTATAATGTCGAATTCCATCATGGGAATGACTACTAGATTTGCGATAAGATTGTTCTCACCAAAGTACACACTAGAGTCTCTAAATACTATTGATGTAAGGATAATCCCACTTGGAGTCTTGACTGACAACTCTACCTCTAGCAGTTCGGGGATTGATTCTATATTCCTTGCAAACTTGGAGGAAATAAAGGAATGCGTAGAACCAGAATAAAATAAAGTACTTGCTAGTTTTGAGAGGACGACAAGAGTACATGCTACCACATCGTTCAGAACTTCAACTTCAGTTGTTGTGATAGCGAAAGCACGAACTTTCTCCCTTGGCCTCTGCTGAAGTTGATGGTGATTCCCCTCCACCACCCTCGGATTTGGACATTGATTAGCAAAGTTCCCAAGCTGTCCACACTTGAAGCATGTGAGTTTGGGTAGGTCCAGAACCATATTTCCTCTGTCGTTAGTGTTGGGAAGTTGAGGCTTCACATCACTACGACAATTCTGAGAAATATGGCCTTCTCTTCCACACCTGTAGCACTTACCACTTCCGATCAAGCAGTTCCCCGAATGATTCTTCCCACATTTATTGCATGTGGCATGTTGCATATGCTTTCCACCTCTTTCCTGATCAAAACTTCTTCCCAGGCTTGGTTCTAGAGTTCTCTTCTTCTCATTAGATTTCTGAGACCACTGTGTCTCCCCAAACTCTAGTTCAACTTTCATATCACTTGGAACTATTTCTTCATAGCTATCATAGTCCCTATTGGCTAGATTCTTCTGCAGATGAGGTCGTAGTCCACCAATGAATCTATCAACCTTCCCATTAGGGTCCATGACGAAGCTTGAGGTATAACGGGAAAGCCTTGTGAAGTTCATCTCGTAGGTTCCAACTGAATCATTCTCCTTTTACTTCAGCTCGAGAAATTCTTTCTCCATTCTCGTTCTCATCGAACGAGGGAAATACTTATTAAAGAATATTACCTGGAACTCTTCCCACTCCATAGATTCCATCTCTCCTCTTGGCTTTGTGTTTTTGATCAGTGACCACCACTGATCAGCTTATCCCTCTAGGTGGTAAACAAAAATGGTGACTTTTTCTTGTTCCGAACAATGAAGTACCAAAAAGATCTTTTCAATGGAGCTTATCCATTGTTCCGCAACCAATGGGTCAATAGATCCACTGAAATGTTGGTGGTCATTGACGTATGAAGGACTCAACAGAATGTTTTTCCCTTCGTGGTGAGATCGTCCTCTCATCTTGATTCAAGTTATTACTCATAACTTGAGTCATTTGGTTCATCATTCGCATGAATGTTTCCATTCTAGCTTCCATCGGAGTGCCGTCAGCACATGGTGCATTGTGGTCACCATCTGAACGGTTCCTCCTATTGCCCGCCATTTTCTAAAAGAATAAAACCTTAGTGAGAAACTTATTTCATTTATGAATCTTTTAACTAAGACTTCATGCTTAGAAAATTACACTTCTCTATAATTCCTTCATAATGATTCATAAAAAGCTTGTGATTAACCAAACATATCCCCCGGGAGTGTCGTAACCAAGAGTACAGCAAGGCCCGTTATCGTGCACCAGCTCCCGTTCGAGACTAGCTCAAAGCGGTGTTTTCGGGTTTTACCCCTATTTACATCTGTGCCAGAGCCGCCTCTACCTGCTCGTATCCAGACAGGGATGTATTTGTTTGATAACCACTTACTCAGTACTTACCAAAATACCAGGAAGTTTTCCTATATTTAAACTTTTCTATAGGGTTCTTCCTAAAGTTTTTATTTCCTAATTTCCACAAATAACTATACCATCCTTTGATACCAACTATAACATCCCGCCTTTTTATAACATAAACTTTCATTACATTACACGACACTGAGGATCTTTAAGGTTTAGTGTCTTGGAAACCAGGAACATAATACAAGAAAATAACATAAAACATTCTTCTTAAACAATTGAAAGGCTTCTCCTTAAGTTCATCCTAGGTTCATTACTGCATCTCATAACCTGGGGACATACATCAAAATAGGGGGTGAGAAGAAGGCCCAGTAAGGGAAACAAGAGAAACATTTTACATGTGAACTTGAGATACTTCAATACGGTCAAGAAAAGAACTTTAAGGCATGAGAAAGGAATCATGAGGCATTTCATAATAAAAATAACATTTTTCATAACTTGAAGATGTGGCTACATCATTTAACATAGACAATCATGAACATATCACCAAGGTCCATTTCTAAGGTGTCTTTTGAAAATTACCAAGTTTATTCACCAAGGTATCGTGAAAATTGTAATCTCTAGTGGTTACATCATTACCCAATGCATTGGAGTGCTATCAGGGAGCACCCTTAAATTTGCCTTTATTATCATGTGAGCCACATATATCATCATCAAAAATTTCATAAATAACCCATATAGCATAAAATAAATGGGTTTCATTTCATAATCATAACGTTTTAAAAACTGCTTTAAAGACATGATCTTTACATCCCTTTAAACCCACGGAAAAGCGAAAGCGGGTTTCATGTATGTAAATACCAGAATTTAAAATAGAACATTTTGATATATATGTGAATAACCTTGCAGAAATAAGAGCTTTGAGTATTCACTTTATAATATAAAATAATTTTGAGAAAAGAGAGGGGCATTTTGAGACGAAAATTCTGCAGCATAACGGCTATGTTTCGGGGTTTTAGAAAACATTGAAAGGAGAGGGAACATGGGTCAAAATTCATAAATGACCCATAAAACAGTAGAGGGAAAGAATATAAGGGATTTAAGAACATGGTAATGAAATTTGAAAGATATACCATATGAAATGAAAAACATGGAAGTGAGACAAAAATAAGATTTCTCTTATGAAAATTCAGCAGCATAACGGCGTCACTTAAACTTCAATAAAAATGATTTGAAAAGATCAAATAGGGTATCTCATCATATGATCATAATAGATCAGTATGATAGATATAGAGATCATACCCCAACTTAATAAAAAGGAACTTGAAAGACTTGACATGAAAATCGAACTTGAAAAATGAGAAGGGTGAAAGAATCCATTAAAAATTCGGAAGCCTAACGGTGTCACTTAAACTTTCATAAAACGAAATGATGAGAGTAAGAGGGGATCTCTCATCATATAAACATGAAAAGGGAAGTAAGAGGAATATAAAAAAACATCCTCTCATATAATAACATGGAGCATAAAAGGAATGACATAAAAGAGATTACATGAAAAGAAAGAGAGAGGTCGGATCCCTTACATTAAAACGTAACTCTTAAAACTCAAAGGTTTGGACCTTGAGGGCTTGGGGGCACCTTGGGAGGACTCCTTGGGAGGTAAGGAGAGAGGAAATTCGTTGGGGGAGAGTTGGTAGTGAAAACTAAAGGAGGAATGGGTGGGTATTTATAGGGAAAGTGAGGGGACAAGGCATTAATGGCCAAGGGACACCTCACAAGTGCTTTTCTCAAAACCATGTGCTATCCCATGGCATTTACCATGGAGTTAGGACACATGGGGCCCCAAAAAGAATAATTCATCACCTTTGGCCGGCCAACTCTTAAAATATCTCATGACATCATCATGACACAGCTATGATGTCATTAAACATACCGAAACCCTAAAACTGCATTTTTACTATTCACTGAAAAATTCATCTTTCTCAGAAAAAACCCAAAATTTCACCTTAACAAAATATCTATGCTCTAATTACATTTATTAACTCCATTTTATAAAAATAATTTTTTAAATATTTTTAATTTAATTTTTAAATAAAAACACTATTCATCGAGAATTCATTTTTTTTAGAAAAAATCCCCAAAAATTACCATAACATAATATCGATGCCCGTAGTTCAGAAATAAAGTCCTTTTTATAAAAATAATTTTCTAATTATTTTTAATTAAATTTTTAATTAAAAATACTATTCACCTGAAAAAACTAATACCTGACTAATAATTTTTGAAACCGTTATTTAACCATTTTATTGAATCACATTACTTAATCTAGGTGTCTAAATTATATTAAAACTTTCTTTGTGTGAAATTACTAATCCATTTGGTCACTTTACTAATCCTAAGCATAAAATCACTATTCATAATTTACTATTCATCAGAAATTATGTTGATCTTATAAGACTCCAAATTTCTTACTGAAAACTTTTGTAGAAGACCATTTTTTGAAAATCATTACACATCATTAATTATTTAGGGTTTAAAAAATATTTTAAAATATCGTTTTTTCAAAATTCATCAATAAAATACATCCTAAAATTATCCGGACATTTGAAGTTTCACAAACAACACTAAAGGAAGAAATCATAATTCATTCACCCCAAAGGATTACACAAATAAGCTAGGGTCTCATCACATAGCCCCTTATAACACTGACATATGACCTAAGTGTAAGGTGTGCTATGGTGAGAGAATCTGAGGGATGCTCAGATACCATTGCCCTAGTAGTAATCTCTACTAACTTGAACTTCTCCCGCATGCGTTTCCGTTCAAGCTTGACACGCTGGAGTTCAGCTTGGGCTTGGTCCAAAGCGAAGCCCACAGATGCTACCTCCTTCCCAAGCTCTGATAAGTGGGCTTCATAAGGTTCGAGTCTACTGGATGAAGCCATCGACTCCTCTTTCTGCAATAACCATTAACATCTCTATTAAATCGTTAAGAGTAAGTTAATATACTATTTAAAAAGTTTGGGTCATTATATTCTTCCCCCATTAAGAAATTTCGTCCCCGAAATTTTATACTTGGGGCCTAGTCAAAAAGGTGAGGGTACTTTTGCTTCATTGTTTCCTCAGGATCCCAAGTCGCTTCTTTATATTTATGATTCCTCCACAACACTTTCACAAGCTGGGTAGTCTTGTTTCATAGAACCTTGTCTCTACGGTCCAAGATCTCCACCGGCTGCTCCTCATAAGAGAGGTCATGTTCCAGTTGTACCACCTCTGGGTTCAGTACATGTGAAGGGTCGGGTATGTACTTCCTCAAGAGAGATACATGGAAGACATCATGAACCTGAGCTAGGTTCGGTGGAAGTGCTAGACGATAGGCCACTGCTCCTATGTGATCAAGGATTTCATAGGGTTCAATGTACCTAGGTCTGAGCTTCCCTTTTTTCCCAAACCACATGACTCTCTTCCATGGAGAAATTCGAAGGAAGACTTTGTCGCCAACACCAAACACCAAGTCCCTTCGACGGTTGTCAGCATAGCTCTTCTGCCGACTCTGAGCAACCTTTATGTGTTGTTGGATGGCATGAACCTGTTCTGTCATCTCTTACACAAGATCAGGCCCAAGAAGCCTTCTCTCACCAGCTTCATCCCAACATGTAGGAGTTCTACATCTCTTTCCATATAGAGCTTCATAGGGTGCCATCTAAATACTAGAATGGAAGCTGTTGTTATAGGAGAACTCAACCAATGGGAGGTGTTGATCACATCCACCTTTAAATTCCATTGAGCATAATCTCAGCATGTCTTCGAGTGTCTGAATAGTACTTTCAGATTGGACATCAGTTTGAGGATGATAGGCCGTACTAAAATTCAATTCAGTATTCAGAGCATGTTGAAGACTTCTCCAGAATTTTGATGTGAATCTTGGATCACGATCAGACACGATGGATAGTGGTACCCCATGCAGCCTCACCACTTCCTTTACGTATATCTTGGCAAG
Organism: Viscum album; assembly: GCA_963277665.1. Lineage (NCBI taxonomy): Eukaryota > Viridiplantae > Streptophyta > Magnoliopsida > Santalales > Viscaceae > Viscum > Viscum album. The sequence continues at coordinate 9,513 of CAUJRU010004187.1, read as the reverse complement.
TTGATCTAGAGAGAAATCTTCCCGAATAGAGATAAAATGGGCGGTCTTGGTGAGACGATCCACAATAACCCATATCGCATTATTTCCTTTGGATGTTTTCGGGAGACCAGTTACAATGTCCATGGTGATATTATCCCACTTCCATACTGGTATGGGTAGCGGTTGTAATATCCCCTTGGGAAGTTGTCGTTCTTCCTTTACTTGCTGACACACCAGGCACCTTGTAGTGAAATCAGCAATCTCCCTCTTTATATTATCCCACCAATAATGATCACAAAGGTCTCTATACATTTTAGTACTTCCCGGATGTATAGAGAAGGTAGAGCTATGAGCTTCATCCATCAATTCTTTCTTTATCTTCGGAATAGATGGAACACATAGTCTTGTATGAAATTTCAATACACCTTCTTGATCAATATTGAAATCAGGGAACTTCCCATCCTTTATAGCCTCAAACTTCTCCTGCAACAAAGGATCTTCTTTTTGAGCCTTCTTGATCTTCTCTGGTAATGAAGGATGAGAAATCATTTGGGATAAGGTTGATGATGTCCCTTCCCTTACAATTCCCATGTACTGTTTTACTAGATCTTTAATCAAGGGATCTCCTAGGATCCTCATTGTTTCCAGAACAACATGATCTTTCCTTCTTAACGCATTCGTGACTTTGTTTGCTCTTCCAGGGTGATAATGAATTGAACAATCATAGTCTTTAATAATCTCCAACCATCTCCTTTGTCTCATGTTCAATTCTTTCTACGTGAAAATATACTTTAAACTTTGGTGGTTGGTGTATATATCACATTTCTCCCCATAAAGATAGTTCCTCCATATCTTTAGAGCAAAAACAACTGCCGCTAGCTCTAGATCATGCGTAGGATAATTCTGCTCATGAATCTTCAACTGTCGAGATGCATAAGCAATTACCTTGTAATTTTGCATGAGGATGCACCCAAGCCCTTTTAGAGATGCATCGCTAAAAATAATGAATCCTTCTCCGATAGAGGGTAGTGTTAACACAGGTGCAGTAACCAATATCTTCTTCAGCTCTTGGAATCTTTCCTCGCATTCCTTTTTCTAGATGAACTTAACCCCTTTTCAAGTCAACTTGGTTAGTGTATTATAAATCCGTGAAACATTTTTCACAAACCTCCTATAATATCCTGCTAAACCAAGGAAACTACGAATCTCAGTTACTGTTGTGGTTTGAGGTCACTCCTCCACAACCATTGTCTTTGCATGGTCAACCAAGATTCCTTCATTGGTTACGATGTGCCACAAGAAAGCCACTTGTTGTAACCAAAACTCACACTTACTGAACTTTCCAAAGAGCCTCTCCTTCCGCAGAGTTTTCAAAATAACCCTCAGATGATCTTCATTCTCCTCATGACATTTTGAATATATCAAAATATCATCAATAAAAACTACCACAAAGTTATCAAGGTAGTCCTTAATGACTCTATTCATCAAATACAAGAAAATAGCAGGAGCATTAGTCAAGCCGAAGGGCATAACAGTAAACTCATAATGCCCATATCTTGATCGGAAGTCAGTCTTTGGAATATCTTCCTTCTTCACCCTCAGTTGATGATAACCAGATCGAAGGTCAATCTTGGAGAAGAATTGAGCCCCACGAAGTTGGTCAAATAAATCATCAATTCTTGGAAGAGGGTATTTGTTCTTCACTATGATCCCATTTAGTTCTCTATAATCAATGCATAGCCGCATTGATCCATCCTTTTTCTTCACAAAGAGAACTGGTGCTCTCTATGGAGACACACTCAGATGGATAAACCCCTTCTCCAACAAGTCTTGGAGTTGTCTCTTTAACTCTTCTAGCTCCACATTTTCCATTCTATATGGAGTCTTTGATATCGGTTGAGACCCAGGTACGAATTCAATGGAGAACTCTACCTCTCTTTCTGGGGGAGGTCCAGGTAACTCCTCAGGAAATACATCCATGTATTCTTGAACAGTCGGAACATCTTCTATTTGTATGCTCCCTTTTCCTTCCTCATCATCACCTATTAACTCCATAAAGAAAGCTATAGGATGTGCTTCTAGATAGGAATCAGTTCGGGATATCTCTCCTTGGAAGATAACGGTAGGTCGTTCATTCAAGACTACTAATATTTCCTTACTTCTGCATTTGATTTTAGCATTATACTTTGAGAGCCAGTCCATCCCTAGTATAATGTCGAATTCCATCATGGGAATGACTACTAGATTTGCGATAAGATTGTTCTCACCAAAGTAAACACTAGAGTCTATAAATATTGTTGATGCAAGGATAATCCCACTTAGAGTCTTGACTGACAGCTTTACCTCTAGCATTTCGGGGATTGATTCTATACTCCTTGCAAACTTGGAGGAAATAAAGGAAAGCGTAGAACCAGAATCAAATAATGTACTTGCTAGTTTTGAGAGGATGACAAGAGTACCTGCTACCACATCGTTCGGAACTTCAACTTCAGTTGTTGTGATAGCGAAAGCATGACCTTGCTCCCTTGGCCTCTGCTGAAGTTGATGGTGATTCCCCTCCACCACCCTCGGATTTGGACATTGGTTAGCAAAGTGCCCAATCTATCCACACTTGAAGCATGTGACTTCGGGTAGGGCCATAACCATCTTTCCTCTGTCGTTAGTGTTGGTAAGTTGAGGCTTCACATCACTACAACAATTCCGAGAAATATGGCCTTCTCTTCCACACCTGTAGCACTTACCACTTCCGATCAAGCAGTTCCCCGAATGCTTCTTCCCACATTTATTTCATGTGGCATGTTGCATATGATTTCCACCTCTTTCCTGATCAAAACATCTTCCCAGGCATGGTTCTATAGTTCTCTTCTTCTAATTAGATTTGTGAGACCACTGTGTCTCCCCAAACTCTAGTTCAACTTTCATAGCACTTGGAACTATTTCTTCATAGCTATCATAGTCCTTGTTGGCTAGATTCTTCCGCAGATGAGGTCGTAGTCCACCAAAGAATCTATCAACCTTACCATTAGGGTCCTTGACGAAGCTTGAGGTATAATGGGAAAGCCTTGTGAAGTTCATCTCGTAGGTTCCAACTGATTCATTCTCCTTTTGCTTCAGCTCGAGAAATTATGTCTCCATTCTCGTTCTCATCGAACGAGGGAAATACTTATTAAAGAATATTCCCCGGAACTCTTCCCACTCCATAGCTTCCATATCTCCTTGTGGCTTCGTGTTTTTGATCAGTGACCGCCACTGATCAGCTTCTCCCTCTAGGCGGTAAACAGCAAGGGTGACTTTTTCTTGTTCCGAACAATGAAGTACCAAAATGACCTTTTCAATGGAGCTTATCCATTGTTCCGCAACCAATGGGTCAGTAGATTCACTGAATGTTGGTGGTCATTGATGCATAAAGGACTCAACAGAATGTTGTTCCCTTCATGGCGAGATCGGCCTCTCAGCTTGATTCAAGTTATTACTCATAACTTGAGTCAGCTGGTTCATCATTCGCATGAATGTTTCCATTCCAGCTTCCATCGGAGGGCCGTCAGCACATGGTGTATTGCGGTCACCATCTGCACAGTTCCTCCTATTGCTCGCCATTTTCTAAAAGAATATAACCTTTTGAGAAACTTATTTCATTTATGAATCTTTTAACTAAGACTTCATGCTTAGACGATTACACTTCTCTATAATTCCTTCATAATGATTCATAAAAAGCTTGTGATTAACCAAACATATCCCCCGGGAGTGTCATAACCAAGAGTGCAGTAAGGCCCGTTATCATGCACCAGTTCCCGTTTGAGTCTAGATCAAAGCGGTGATTTTGGGTTTTACCCCTATGTATATCTGTGCCAGAGCCGCCTCTACCTGCTCGTATCCAGACAGGGATGTATTTGTTTGATAAACCACTTACTCAGTACTTACCAAAACACCAGGAAGTTTTCCGATATTTAAACTAATCTATAGGGTTATTCCTAAAGTTTTTATATCCTAATTTAAACAAATAACTAAACCATCCTTTGATACCAACTATAACATCCCGCCTTTTTATAACATAAACTTTCATTACATTACACGACACTGGGGATCTTTAAGGTTTAGTGTCTTGGAAACCCGGAACATAATACAAGAAAACAACATAAAACATTCTTCTTAAACACTTGAAAGGCTTCTCCTTAAGTTCATCCTAGGTTCATTACTGCATCTCATAACCTGGGGACATACATCAAAAGAAGGGTGAGCTGAAGTCCCAGTAAGGGAAACAAGAGAAACATTTTACATGTGAACTTGAGAAACTTCAATAAGGTCAAGAAAAGAAATTTAAGGCATGAGAAAGGAATCATGAGGCATTTCATAATAAAAATAACATTTTTCATAATTTGAAGATGTTGCTACATCATTTAACATAGACAATCATGAACATATCACCAAAGTCCATCCCCAAGGTGTCATTTGAAAATTACCAAGGTTATTCACCAAGGTATCGTGAAAATTGTAATCTCTAGTGGTTACATAATTACCCAATGCATTGGAGCGCTATCAGGGCGCACCCTTAAATTTTCCTTTATTATCATGTGAGCCACATATATCATCATCAAACATTTCATAAATAACCCATATAGCATAAAATAAATTGGTTTCATTTCATAATCATAACGTTTTAAAAACTGCTTTAAAGACATGATCTTTACATCACTTTAAACCCACGGAAAAGGGAAAGTGGGTTTCATGTATGTAAATCCAAGAATTTTAAATAGAAAATTTTGACATATATGTGAATACCCTTGTAGAAATAAGAGCTTTTAGTATTCACTTTATAACATAAAATAATTTTGAGAAAAGAGAGAGGCATTTTGAGACGAAAATTCTGCAGCATAACAGCTATGTTTTGGGGTTTTAGAAAACATTGAAAGAAGAGGGGACATGGGTCAAAATTCATAAATGACCCATAAAACAGTAGAGGGACAGAATATAAGGGATTTAAGAACATGGTAATGAAATTTGAAAGATATACCATATGAAATGAAAAACATGGAAGTGAGACAAAAATAAGATTTCTCTTATTTAAATTCAACAGCCTAACGGCATCACTTAAACTTCAATAAAAAATGATTTGACAAGATAAAATAGGGTCTCTCATCATATGATCATAAGAGATCAGTATGATAGATATAGAGATCATACCCCAACATAATAAAAAGGAACTTGAAAGACTTGACATGAAAATCAAACTTGAAAATGAGAAGGGTGAAAGAATCCAATAAAAATTCGGCAGCCTAACGGCGTCACTTAAACTTTCATAAACGAAATGATGAGAGTAAGAGGGGATCCCTCATGCATATAACATGAAAATTGAAGTAAGAGGAATATAAAATAACATCCTCTCATATAATAACATGGAGCATAAAAATAATGACATAAAAGAGATTACATGAAAAGAAAGAGAGAGGTCGGATCCCTTACCTTAAAACGTAACTCTTAAAACTCAAAGGTTTGGACCTTGAGGGCTTGGGGGAACCTTGGGAGGACTCCTTGGGAGGTAAGGAGACCATAACATAATTGGGGGAGAGTTGGGAGTGAAAACTAAAGGAGGAAAGGGTGGGTATTTATAGGGAAAGTGAGGGGACAAGGCATTAATGGCCAAGGGACACCTCACAAGTGCTTTTCTCAAAACCATGTGCTCTCCCATGGCATTTACCATGGTGTTAGGCCACATGGGGCCCCCAAAACAATAATTCATCACCTTTGGCCGGCCAACTCTTAAAATATCTCATGACATCATCATGACACATCTATGATGTCATTAAACATACCGAAACCCTAAAACTGCATTTTTACTATTCACTGAAAAATTCATCTTTCTCAGAAAAAACCCAAAATTTCACCTTAACCAAATATCGATTGCTCTAATTACATTTATGAACTCCATTTTATAAAAATAATTTTCTAAATATTTTTAATTTAATTTTTAAATAAAAACACTATTCATCGAGAATTCATTTTTTCAGAAAAATCGCCAAAAATTACCATAACATAATATCGATGCCCTGAGTTTAAAAATAAAGTCCTTTTTATAAAAATAATTTTCTAATTATTTTTAATTAAATTTTTAATTAAAAAACACTATTCGCCCGAAAAAACTAATACTTGACTAATAATTTATGAAACCATTATTTACCCATTTTATTGAATTACATTACTTAATCTAGGTGTCTAAATTATATTAAAACTTTCTTTGAGTGAAATTACTAATCCATTTGGTCACATTACTAATCCTAAGCGTAAAATCACTATTCATAATTTATTATTCATCAAAAATTAAGTTGATCTTATTAGACTCCAAATTCTTTACTGAACAGTTTTGTAGAAGACCATTTTTGAAAATCAGTACACATAATTAATTATTTAGGGTTTACATAAATATTTTAAAATATCCTTTTTCAAAATTCATCAATAAAATACATCCTAAAATTATCCGGACATTTGAAGTTTCACAAAAAACACTAGAGGAAGAAATCTTAATTCATCCATCCCAGAGGATTACACAAAGAAGCTAGGGTCTCATCACATAGACCCTTATAACACTGGCATATGACCTAAGTGTAAGGTGTGCTATGGTGAGAGAATCTGAGGGAGGCTCAGATAACATTGCCCTAGTAGTAATCTCTACTAACTTGGACTTCTCCCGCAGGCGTTTCTGTTCAAGCTTGACACGCTAGAGTTCGGCTTGGGCTTGGTCCAAAGCAAAGCCCACAGATGCTACCTCCTTCCCAAGCTCTGATAAGTGGGCTTCATAAGGTTCGAGTCTACTGGATGAAGCCATCGACTCCTCTTTCTGCATTAACCATTAACAACTCTATTAAATCGTTAAGAGTAAGTTAATATACTATTTAAAAAGTTTGGGTCGTTACAGTGGGGGATATCCAATGGGGTAGGGGCTATCCATGGGGGTACGGGCTATCCTAGGTGTCTAAGGGGGTTGGGGATGTCTAGGGGGTGGGGGCCTATCCAGAGGTGTGTCCATGGGGTGGGGGTGTCAAAGGGGGTGCATATTTCAAAAACAAAATATGCATGAAAATGATTTTAAAAAGGAAATATAGTTAGATATAATTATTTTAAATTCATCTTGGATCCTTTATTCTTTAGGTACATAAATAATACATCCTGGTAAAACTGGATACCAAATTCACCCTTCTGTAAAAAAGAAATATGAAGTGTAAATATTAAAATATATATACATTCACTACTAAAAATTACACATATCCCAACGATTTGAAACCATTAGGATAGCCCCTAAAACTGTTGGGATTGAATACCCCAATAGATTAACACACTATTGGAAGGATGTTATTGCAATAGCCTTATATCAATGATTCTATGGGAACCGTTGGTATAAACTACCTGAAGTTAAAATATTCCAACAGTTTCAAAGAAACCATTGGAAAATATATATATACCAAGGGGGTGTCCAAGGGGGTAGGGTCTATCCAGGGGGTAGGGGGCTGTCCAAGGGGGTAGGGTTTTCCATGGGGTAAGGGCTGTCCAGGATGACCAAGGGGTAGGGGTGTCTAGGGGTGGGGCCAGTCTAGGGGGTTGGGGTTTCCATGGGGTGGGTGTCTAGGGGGGTGGGGTAGTGGTGTCCAAGGGGGTGAGGGTGATGTCCAACCCCCGAGACCATTGGACACCACCCCCACACCCTTGGAAACCCCCTAGACACCACCACCCCCTGGACATCCCCCAACCCACTAAACAGCACCCCCACCCCTTAGACAGCCCCACCCCTTAGATACCCCTACCTCCTTGGACAACCCACTCACCCCCCAAGACACCCCCCCTCGAAACCCCCACCCCCTGGACACCACCCCTGCCCCCTTGGACACCCCTAGATACCCCCACCCCCTTAACAGCCCCCTCACCCCTGGACACCCCCACCCCCTAGACACCCCTACCCTCTTGGAAATCACCCTCACCCCCTGGACACCACCCCCACCCCCTACCCCATTAGACACCCCCTGGGCACCCCCTAGACACCCCCACCCCATTGGACAGCCCCATCACCCCCTGGACACCACCACCACCCCCAAGACACCCCAACCCCGAGGACACCACCCTCACCCCCTACCCCCCCCCCCCTTGGACACCCCTTGGACACCCCCACCCTCTGGACTGCCCCCTCACCCATGGACACCAATCCCACCCCCTGGACACCCCCACCCCTCTGGAAATCCCCCTCACCCCCCCTAAACACCACCCCCACCCACTTGGACACCCCTAGACACCACCACCCCCTTGGACAACCCCCACCCCCTGGACAGCCCCCCAACCCCTCTAGATAGCCCCACCCCTAGACACCCCCACCCCCTGGACACCCCCCCATACACTACCCCCATCCCCTACCCCCTTGGACACCCCCCTGGTCACCCCCTCCCCCTCAACACCAAACCCCACCCCTGGACACCCCTACCAATTGGAAAGCCCCCTCACCCCCTAGAAACCACCCCCGCCCCCTTAGACACCCCCTAGACACCACCAACCCCTTGGATAGCCCCCATCCCTCTGGAAACCTCTCGAACCCCCTGGATAGACCCCCGCCCCCCCAAACCCTCTTGACAACGCCCACCCCTTGGACAGCCCCCCACCACTCTGGATGGCCCCCACCCCCTAGATAGCCCCCACCCCCTAGACAGCCCCCACCCCTCTGGACAGCCCCCACCCCCTGGACATCCCCACCCCCTGGACACCCCTACCCCCATGGACCACCCTCTCACCCACTGGACACCACCCCCCACACTCCTAGACACCTGTACCCCCTTGGATAGCCCCCTCATCACCTATACACCCCCACCCCCTGTGACACCCCAAACCCCTTGGGCACCCCTCGCACCCCTGGACACCACCCCTGCCCCCTTTGACACCCCCATCCTCCAAGACACCTCCACCCCCTGGACACCCCACCAACTTGGACAACCCCCCCCCCCCCCCACCCCTTGGACACCCCCTGTACACACACACACATGATTGAACACACAAAAAATCATAAATATGCATGATATCACTTCCATATATTTATTTTACTAGGAAAGAATTTATCATGGTATAAATGAACACTATGAAAATTACCATTATAACATGAACAAAGATAGAAAAATTAAATCTCAACAAATTAGTTTAGGGTATCATGGGAAATAAAAACTAAAACTGAGCCATGTGAGGATTACATGACTGTTGTGAGTCGACCTGATAGATCTGATGATAACAAATATGATGAATGATGTTGGAAAAACGAGGTTGGAGGGAACACCTTAAAAGAATCACTTCTAGGTTTTCCACACGAGGGAGATGAGTTGTAGCTCACCCGATCAAAGAAAATAGAATAACTGAATATAGGGTGCCATGAATCTTTTAAAATCTTTATCGCATTAGTTATTTAATAACCGATGTGATAAACTATTCTTTATGTTTATAACGTCGGTTATTTAATAACTGACGCAGAAAATAATTTACCACATCAGTTATTTTATAACTGACGTGATAAAT
>CAUJRU010004186.1:0-21432 GCA_963277665.1 Viscum album | reverse complement strand
AAATAAAATATTATCATTATTTACTATTTATAAGGGTCGTATTACTATTCATATTACTATTCATAAGGGTATGTTACTATTTATCAAAAAATCAAGTTGGTTCTATCAAATTCCAAACGACTTACTGGTCACAACTCTAGATGACTGTTTTTCGAAATTCAAAACATAGAAGTGGAAAATTTTATGTTTAATGGATATCATATAGCTTTCTCCTATAATTTTTTTTTGTTTCAAAAAAGACTTAGTGCTTCAGGAAATATGAGTTATCTAATGAATAAAAAGTAATTAAGAGAAACATTTCATAAAATGTTTGGGGTGTTATAGGGGGGCTGTCCATGGGGATGGCGGGGCTGTCCAGTGGGGTAGGAAGGGGGTGTCCTGGGGGGTGGGTGGGCTGTCCATTGGGGTGGGGGGTGGGGGGGGGGGGGTGTCCACAGGGGTGGCAGGGCTGTCTAGGGGGTAGGGGGTGTCCATAGGGGTGGGTAGGCTGTCCACGGGGGGGGGGGGGGGGGGGGGGGGGGTGGGGGGGGGGGGGGGGTGGGGGGGGGGGGGGGGCAGTACAAGGGGGTACAAGGTGTCTAGGGGGGTACGGGGTGTCCAGGGGGGATCGGGGGGGGGGGGGGGGGGTGTCCAGGGGTTGGGTGAGCTGTCCAAGGGGTTGGGGGGCTGTCCATGGGGTAGGGGGTGTCCATGGGGGTGGGTGGGCTATCCATGGGGTTGGTGGGGTTGTCCAAGGGGTATGAGGTGTCCATGGGGGGTGGCGGGGCTGTCCATGGGGGTGACGAGGCTGTCTAGGGGGGTTGGGGTGTCCAGGGGGGGCAGGTTGTCCATGGGGTTGGGGGATGTACAGGGGGTAGGGGGTGTCCAAGGGGTGGGAGGGCTATCCACGAGGGTGGTGGGGCTGTCTAGGGGGTACGATGTGTCCAGGGGTGGGTGGGTTGTCCATGTGGGTGGCGGTGCTATCCAGGGGGTAGGGGGCATGCAGGGGGTGGGATGGCTTTCCATTGGGGTGGGGTGGGGGTGGGGGGGGGGGTACTAGGGGGTGGGGGGGATGTTCAGGGGGTTTTGAGGCTATCCAGGGGTGGGGGATGGGGGTGTCCGGGGGGTGGGGGTGGGCGGGCTGTCCATGGGGGTGGGGGGGTTGTCCAGGGGGTATGGGCTATCCATGGGGGTAGGGGACTGTCCACATGGGTGTGAATGAGATCTATGAGATTTAATTGGGTTGTCATTAGTTTATGAAAAACAAACGATGGGTGTTAAGGATTAGTGCGGTATTTTTTAGTGAAAATCCAATTTGGTAGGATTGGTGACTTGATAACATGATGGTATCAAGTTTTCAATTGGAAAATGTTTGGGCATTGGATTCTGGTGGAAGAAATACGGGTTAATGAATATCTATAGGTAGTTATTAGGAATGATATGATGTATGGTAATGAGTTTTGTAAGGATTTTCATCATCATGGAATGATGATTAAGGGTGTTTTCCTATATGAAGTTGTATGGATTCCGATATTTTTTTCATCATAACATGAATTAAATTTAGGATTTCATCAGAAGGTGAAGTCTAGATAGAATCACTATTCATTTAATACATGGAGAGGTAGGATTATGAATATGGGGTGTGCATATGGTAGTAGGTCCCTGGTCTAGGTGGATATATATGGGTATTTTCTTCCCCTGGTCTCTATACAAAAGGATTCTAAAAGGCTCCCACTACCTTCCAAGGATATATTCTTTCTAGAAAAATGTGTTTTTAGAGAAGGAATTTATCCTATATAGTTGATGTCACTTTTAGATCATGTGATGCCTTACTCATCAAGATGACTAGACAAGAACCAAATCCAAAGAGGCCTCAGAAATATCAAAATATCTAGAAGTGATGACTTCCCAGTGCTTATTGGTGAACTATGGAAGTGATGAATTCCCACCTACACAACCCCCCTCCCCACCTCACCCCCAAAAGACCCCCCTTGCATAGCCCCTCCCCCTGCACCCCCCTCCCACTTGCACACTACACATCCCCCACCTGCACACCCCCACCTGCACACCCCCTCCCATCCACCCACTACACAACCCCCCCACTCCACCCCCACCTATACACCCCACCCCACCCCACCCCCCAACAGACTCCCACCTGCCCAGCCCACCCCAACCTGCACACTCTCCTCCCCCACCCACTTGCACAACCCCCCCCCCCCCCACCTACACCCCCACCTGCACAACCCCACTCTCCCCATCTCCACCTGTACAACCCCCACCTCACACCCAACAAGCTCCCCCCACTACACACCCCAACTGCACATCCCCCTTCACCCACTACACATCCCACCTACCTGAACACCCCTCCCCCCACCCACTGCACCCCAACACCTGCACCCCCCACTTGCACAACCCCCTCCCCCCACCCCCATCAGCACAACCCACCCCCACCCACCTCCACCTAAACAGCCCCCACCCACCTCACCCCACCAGACTCCCCCTTCACAACCCCCCTCCCCTAACACCCCCACCCCTGTACAGCCCACCCCCACCTACATAGCCCCCCTCCCCCACCTCAACTCCACCTGCACCGCTACTCTAATCGGCCCCAATACCTTCATATGGTTCACTAAATCTACAAAATAGTAGCTATAAATACTTCAAATAAAATTGACTCACAAAATATGAATCAAAAAATCATGACAGTGTGTAGAAAAAAAACATAAAACAAATCAAATTTTAATTATTGGGTATACCATACCACATGCACCTCGGGTTTAGACTAAATCAAAAAATAAAACAAAAAAATAGATGGAAAACATTGAATCTAAGGTACCACTTACAAATTTGAAGTATAGAACAAAACAACTTTCTGATTGAAGGGTGGAATAATTTTCTGAGCGAGAGAGCTCTGTGTCTCGGCTTTAGGTCTACAATCGGGTGGATGGGGGATTGGGGTTGCTGACAATTTTAGGGGAAAACTTTCCCAATGGGTTTTTAAAACCACTGGGAAAGGTAAGTTTTACCAAAGGTTTACAAAATAGTTGGCAAAGGCTTCCTAAAACTCACATTTACCAATGGTTATATAAAACCGTTGGGTAAAGTCTCACATATGCCAATGGTTTTATAAAATTGTTGGTTAAAAATCATCTACAACTCTCTATTACAACGGTTTAGTGAAACCGTTGGGTAAAGACCTCTCAACATCCCTACTACAATGGTTTATAAAATCCATTTGAAAAAATCCGTTGGTATATCCTCCATTTCTAGTAGTGATAGTACGTTCTGGATTATTCATGAGCTCTTAGGTTCGAACCATTTTTTCTTTTTCACTTATTTGTATGTGGCAGACGATTGAGGTGCTTAGTTTGGTTGCTACCCCCCCTGTGCGTTACTTTTCTATTGACCTTGTTGTGTGTTGTGCACGATTTTCCTCTTGGATAACAATTAAATTTGGTTTTTAAATTGATTGTGGAAAATGTTCTTAAAATATAATTCACCCTTTTCCTTCAAACCTTAAACTAGTTTTTGAATTGAAAAAGGAAATGTACTGTTACTTGCTTTAGAAATAAAAGTGTGTGTGAAAACCCATATTTTATATAATATAGTTCAAACTTGAAATTAGTAAAATTCTTTATTTAATGGTAGTGCTTTGGGAATATATTTTTGGGCACACCTACTAAGTTTTAATACTCATTCCTATAATGTTTTCTTGTTTTTAGTTTCTGTTGCAGGTTTGAATTGAGCTTGTTCGCCATGGTCAAGAGTTGGTTGTGGACAGAAGAGTGACTTTAGGGGTCACAAGGAGTTTTGGTTGTGGTCAGGTTAGTGTGTGTTGTTGGTTGTTCTTTATTTTTCATGTCATTTATTCACTTTTTGGTGTTCTACTTTTCTACTGCTTTATTTATTTTCATTGGGAAAATTCATTCCCACTTTCTCTCTGTTGATGCCTTGGTGCTTGTCGCCGGCCCAGGAGGATCAAGAACACCTCTCACACCTTGTCGTAGATTGGCTCGGGTGACCAGTTCAGGGTCGACTCGGTCTGGTTTGTGACACAACCAATCCTCTCCCCTATGTCCTAGTGCTACTGGTCTCATCCAAAGACCAATCCAAGGTGCCTTAAGTGGAAGCCCGTGAGGAGAAATCCAAAGGATAAGGTAATTCCCTCAATTGATTCTTTTAAATTTTCACCCTCCTCATCCTCTAAGAAAAATTCCATCCAACATTCCATAATAAATCCAATATCATATATATACTAGAATTTTATTGTGATAATGAAATATCTACCATCCATTTTCTTCCTTTTCCCTCAATTGATTCTAAGAATTGTTTACAATATGGTTGGTTCACCAACTCCATAAACAATGTACTTCTTTTTTCTCCACCACCTTCAAGAATGGTCATAAAAATATTATTATTATTAAATAAGATGATATTACATATATTATAATTTTTTTCATGTTCTGGAAGGAATATATGACCATAATATTAAATAAAACCAAACTAGTTCATAATGGTGAGTAAAATCATTAACATAAACCATATAACATTAACTTTTTGACTGAATGAATCATCCATATATCTAAACACATATGAACACTTGGGAACATTTCAATTTATATAAGCCCATGAATACAATTTCATTTTACTTATGAAGTTATAGCCCCATTTGATAATAACATCACTAATTATCCACAAGTGATCTGACCTTGGAACCATGAAACGAACACCCTTGGAACAATGAAATTAAACATGATATATCTTTTAAAAGGTTATAAATGAACATAATACAATTATATTAAATAAAATATAGGTGTAAAATGTTATGAATCAAGTAATTAATGAATCTAATTTGATTATCCAGGATGTTAAGTGCAAGTATAGATTGATTCTGGAACATAAGGTAAGAGATATCTCCAAACCACCCTATTTCCTTTGGGTTGTGCTTTCTCTCTCATTACCTCACTATTTACCTCCATTATTCTTATTTAAACCTTATATATTTTTTATATAAGTCCCAAACATACATACCTAGTGTAATTTACCTTTCCTTGATGTGTATATACATGTTTTAAAGGTTCCCTTCTTAATTTCTTTCAAAAAGCCGATTGAAGGGAACTTCTTTGTTTTCATTATCTCATTTAAAGTACAACTCAATAAAATGTTTTAAAACATCCGAAGTTCTAAAAACAATTATTTTTATATGTAATTCCATTTTAGTCCACTTCTGGTTTTATGGAAACTATTGTGATCTTACATTATTTAAAGACTCTTTAACTTTTTTCCTAAAACCCCACTTCAAAGGAATATTTTGAAAATTATTTCTCCACTCTTTTTATGTCTTCAATTTACTTAGTCTTTACTTTCATGTCATATGCTTATTTGTTCACCTATGAACACCCAAGAATTTTTTAATCCCTTATTTCATGAGAACCATTATGATATGCCCTCTAGTTACACTATAAGACATAATTATGCAACCCATTTATTTCCATGGGAAATTCTTATGTTTATGCCTTATAACTGATTTCCTTTTGTGGCACACATAAGGATGCACATGTTATGATGAGTGGGGATATATTGCGCTCAAATTCATTGAGTATTTTTTTTGTCTCATGAGACATTATTAATGGGATTAGGGAGTGAACCTAATCCATGACGGGAATCTATCTACTATGTGTTGTTATCTTGGCAGTTAGCCTTGACTTATACTTATGTCATGTTTTATGTTGCTGCCACTTTACTATGTTTCCATGATCTTATGATTCCATTTTTTTATATTATGCCTCCATATTATTGTTTATGAGCCTTGTCTTCTATGATATCATGTTATATCGTTTGACTCACATGTTATGCTTCGTTATCATGTTTATTCCTTTACTGGTCTTTATAGTTCATCCCCTTATTTTATGTATTCCCTAGGCTATCCTATTCAGTTTTAGGAGCTCAAAGGGATTCATAAGCTCATTATGAAGATTAAAATAAAGACGTTTTATTTTAGTTTCACTTTGATGTTTTATGTACTTAGTCTTCCAAAGACACTAAGCCTCTTGATCCTTTGGTTGTATTTATTGGATATTTATGTTAAAAATTAGGTAATAATATGTATAAAAGGTTTGGGTCATTATAGGCACTTCTGGTGCTATGGAGCCGAGACTTATTCCTCTTTTGCCTCTACTATCAAAGTAGGCCTGTAAGAGGGAACAATTTATGAAAAATTCTGCGAGTGAAGCTAAAAGGGGTGCACCCACTCATGGCATGCATCCTTTAGTAGAGATCTTTCCCGATGTTTTTATGGCCTGAAAGCTGTATGTCAACCAAGGGAGATGGTTCCCCTGTTTCAGCATGCAACAAGTTTTACTGTATTGGTGATAATGAGGAAGAAGTCGAATCTGTATTGGATTTTGACAAGTGGAAGTCCAAAAAGAAGAAGTTATTCAAGGAAGATGATTTAGCTCCAGCTTAGTTAACTATATATTAATATTAGTTATTTGTATTATTATCAATATATATTAAATTTATATATTATTTAACATTATTTATATTATTATTATTATATTACTATTATCATCATCATCTTACTATTATTATTTTATTTTTTATTTATAATTTATATTAACATGTACTATTATTAGTTTTATTATTATATTATTATAATTATTTATGTTAATATAATTTTATCTAATTAGCTAATTTTATTTATTGTAATATTATATGCATATTTATCAAATAATATCTAATTATTATTATCATCATCATAATCTATTATCATCTATTATTATTATTATTATTATTATTATTATTATTATTATTATTAAGCCTCATAGTTGGCAAGGTGGGGGGGGGGGTTGGTGCGTGGGGCGAGGTCGAGTCCCCAGACTTGGTGTATGAGTTGTAACTCAAAAAAACTCAAAAATAATATTATATATTATTATGAAGCCCCATGAGCTGCAGTCTAGTGGTTGTGCCCCTGTTGTGGTGAGAGATGTTTTGAGTTCAAGCATATTCAGGCATCTGTGTGGTTTTTCTTTGTACTTTTACTACCCCTTGCTTGTTTTAATAATAATAATAATAATAATAATTTTATCTATCTATCATCATCATTGTGACGCCTCGACCCGGATCACCATATTTGAACCGGAGGGCCACATGACCTTATGCATGTCTCCCTGTATACAAGAGACTACTAACTAATGTTGAGGGCCTAAACCATACAATTGGGAGATTATGACCTCAATATGAGATAACTATCCAAGACAAACACAATAGAAAAAATAATAAATAATTAACCGACAGAAATAAACACAATGAAATCCATAATCATAATACTAACATATGCAATATCAAAATGAGGTACACTCACCAATGCCACTAGTCAAAAGGGATCCACACATGTAGTTGGTCCATATATATACAATAACAAAAAAAAATAATAATCAAAAATTGGAAATTGATTTATTTTGAAAAGAGCCCATCGTAAATGACCCATTACAGAAAAGGACGTCGTAAATAGTTTTTTTTTGCGACGGTTCGTCGCAAATAGTTTTCCTAAGGTTTTTTTAAAAACCCTATTACGACGACCCGTGGACCCGTCTCTAAAAAATTATTTGTGATGGGTCCACAGACCGTCACAAATACTTTTCCTGAGGTTTTTTAAAAGCCCTATTATGATGGCCCGTCACAAATACTATTTGCGATGGGGAGTCCATCGCAAAAGGCCCCGTCACAAATAGCTTAAAAAAAAAAAAAAAAAAAATTGAATAAAATAATAATAAAATTGTACCGCTGTGCCATGAACCGATGTTGGGGTGTCATGTGGCTGAGGTCGTGACTATTTTAAATACCTAGAATTGAATAGGTAATTAATTATGATAATAAACAACTGTTTGGGATCATTTCTTGGATCCAGGACCACCCCGGGGGTGCGTTCCTCTGTTTAGCCATTTGGACAGGATACCCAAGGGTAAGCCTTTAAAGTAATGATTGTATAATTTCCTTGAGAGGAATTTCTTGTGTATGGATTGTTTACATGTTGGGAATGGACCGGTTACTGGTTTAGCCTGAGGGAAGTGTTGTGATTAGCCTGTGGGAACTGTACTATTTAGCATGTGGGCAACTTCTTCTGTGCCTGTGGGCAGTTGATTCTGTGCCTATGGGTGACACTTCTTACGCCCGTGGGCAATATCCGTATGCCTATGGGAAGATTCTTTTGTTGGATTCTATTTACCTGAGGGTAGGGGTTTATGGGTCTGAGGACTTTTGGCTGTTTACTTAGAATATTCACTGTGGTGATATTTTAAAATTAAATGATCAAATGGATGTTAAAATGAAAATATAACTGGTTAAGTTAGTTACTTTTCAGTACTGCTTACTTTATTTCTTTTTACTACTGCACACTGTTGTTACATGATTTCACACAGTTGGGCACGAACCTTTGGTGGGTGCCTACTGGGATTTATTTCTCACACCCTGTTTGGGTCATGCTTTTCAGCCCAAATAGATTATGTTTCTGTAGGTTTAGATAAGGGCAAGGGCTCTTATACAGGTACTTGATTGTTGTTGAGGAGTAGGGGGCATGGGACCGGGCTTTGGCTCACGATGCTACCAGCTGTTCTGTTTTGTTTGTTTTGCTGTACTTGTATCGTATTGCATTGCTTTGTAACATGTTCTGGCTGTTTTCTTAGAACTTGAGGCATGTTGCATCGTCTTTATATATATATGACTGTTGGTTGTTTTACTGCAGTTGTTTATTTTAAATGTGCATGGTTTACTGTTTCTGCTGTTGTTGTATGTTTTTTATTTTATTCCGCTGCAATACACTTTGACAAATGAGGGCATAGTTTCCCCACTATCAGACCTGGGCCCTCACTGCTAGTCGGTAACCTCTGGAGTTTGGGGAAATGTGCTTGAGGTCACGTGACGAACTCGGTTCGGGTCACCCGTTGAGTGGAACCCAGAACCGTGACGTTACAAAGTGGTATCAGAGGAGTTCTTTTTTTTTTGACTTACTATTTGGAGCCGTAGTTAGGGATGGGATGGGAACGGTAGTTGTTAATAAGATGTGCCCAGATGTAGCTAACCCATGTACAGGGAAAAACCAGTCTACCTCGTTTTTTCAATTTTCTTGATTTTTCAAATTTTACAGTTGATTTGATTTCACCGTTGGGTGACACACTTGTGATTGTGCTGTTTATATTTTATCCATGGGTTCTATTTAGTTGAAACTCGAAGAGATGAGGGTATGCCATCTCATGCATCATTCAGGCACATTCTAGAAATCACATGCCATGCATAGTTTCCATGCTATGTAGGTGCATTAGAAATCGCATGGTGTTGTGATAGCTGTTGTGCTAGAAAAGCATGTTGTTGTGATATCTTCTTGATAAATACCTGCTATGTGATATGGTATTTTTTTGTATGATCCGGTTGATAGAATGGATTCCAAACTTTGGTTTTTGGGGAGTATGGTCCCTCATTGACCGAAATTTGGTGGGTCATTAGCTTTTTATTTTGTTATAACACAGATAAGATTTCAAAATTTGATTCGTGGGGAGTATGGGCCCTCACGGGTCAGAATTTGACACTTAGGTGTTGTTTTTCAGTATTTTCTGGGTTCCAAGGAAGTTTCTGAGGCATACTATCTGGAAAACCCAGTATACACGCCGTGTAATACCTTCAACATGCCGTGTATGGTCTTCTGTTTGTAAAGAAAAATAAACTTTTTGAGTACACGTAGTGTACCCTGAGTACACGCCGTGTAGTCTCTTCCCGTGTCACAAACCATGTGGGCGGCGACACAGGGAAGGTAATATCTTGGGGCGAACACACCATGTAGCTTCTGTACATGCCGTGTAGTGTTGACCTGGAGACCCGACCATGTAACTAACAAACACGGGACGATGTAATCTTTTCTTGAACACAACATGTCAATAAAGAACACGCCGTGTAGTGTGACCTGGGGACCCGAACATGTAACTAACAAAACATATTGGTGTAATCCTTTCGTGTACACGTCGTGTGTGTATAGAACATTCCGTGTAGTGTGAGATGTGTGTCTGGCCGTGTAACTAACAACACGGGTCGACGATGTTCGTCTAGTACACGCCGTGTACCTATGGGACACACCATGTAGTCTCGTCCGAGGACAGACCATGTGGTGTTAACCATGTGGCTTGGGAAACGGGGTGGTGTACATGCCATGTGCGGGTGTAAAACGCCGTGTAGTGTCAAGATGAGTAGTCGACCGTGTCACAAACGACACGGGCAGTTGGAAATTACACCATACACGCCGTGTAGTTATAATACATGCCGTGTAGTTTTGTTCAACGGGATCCGTGTGGCTTAGCCATGTAGAAGGACCCGGGCAGGGAAAGAGAAGTCAAGAACACACCGTGTAGTCAGTATACACGCCGTGTAGTCTTGTTTTTCAAATATTGAAATGCATTCTTCCTCTTGTGGTTCCTTCACTTTCAGTCTTTAATAATCGTGAATCTAAGGCGTGTTTTGACCTTGTAGATTCATGCCATCGAGACAACCATGCGTTGTTCTCCAGGAGAGTGACAACGATTATACGTCAGAGATGGTGGGCCATGGGCTACCAGTGGATCCTTCAGTAGAGCCAGATGCAACGCCAGCCATTATATTGGACACAGGCGTAGATGCACAGTTCTATGAAGGCTTTATACGGTTTATGCAGACCTTTCAGGGAGCACCGCAGGCTGCCACATCTATGGCTGAGCTGACATATACCTTCCAGCAGCAACATCCACCTACGTTTTCAGAGGATGGTAGACCACAGGCTACAGAGTCTTGGCTAGGATTGATGCAGACTATTTTTGAGCATTTGGAGATGCCTCCAGGGTGGAGGGTCAAGCTCGTGACATATATGCTGCGTGATTCCGCCAAGAGGTGGTGGGATGTTACCACCCAGACAGAGCATCACAGAGACATGGTGTGGGAAGATTTTCAAGCAGTATTCTATGACTTCTTCTTCCCAGAGATGCTGAGGGAAGATAGAGCTCGAGAGTTCATGAATCTACAACAGGGCGCTATGTCGGTGATGGATTATTCTGGTCGTTTCACTGAGATTCAGCATTTTGCACCCGTTTTGGTGGGTGATGAGACGTTGAGGGCCAGGCGCTTTGAGGATGGTCTCCGATATGACATCCGAGTGCTGGTGAATGTTTTCAGGTTGCCTTCAGTACATGATATTGTGAATCAGGCACTGATTACAGAGAGGAACCTTCGGGAAGCTAATGGTGTGGTCCAGGGTGGTTCAACACCAGTTTCTGGTACTATTTCTACTGGTAAGAGGAAGAGACATATGGAATTCTCTCAGGGTGGAAGTATCAGCTAGAAGAATGCTTCAGTTGGCCAGTTCATGTGCTACCAATGTGGTAGGGAGGGGCACAAGAGGCCACAGTGTCCACGAGACCAAGTGGAGTGCCAATATTGCGGTAGGATGGGTCATCTGCAATGATTCTGTAGGGCGTTTCCACCAGTGGCTAGTGAGAGGGGTTCTGTGCAGGCTCCGCATGCGGGAACAAGTCCAGTGGCTTCTTACCAGTTGAGGAACTGGAATACGTCAGGGCGTGCAGGTAGAGATGGTGGTCGTGGCCGTGGTAGCCAGACACCAGGATCACAAAGGCAGCAGGGCAAGACAGCTCAGGGTAGCCAGGCTATGTCGCAGGGCCACAACACTGGGCATGCATATGCAGTGCAACAGACCCACCAGGAGCAGGATCCCGGACCTTCTACAGTCATAGGTACTATTCTAGTAGCTTCTGTCTTATCTTCAATACTTTTTGATATGGGTGCTACACATAGTTTCATATCTGTACCCATTGTGGAGAGCCTTGGGCTCTGTGTTTCTTCTTCTTCTGATATCATGATGCTAGAAACTCCGTTGGGGACTAGAACGAATGGTGTGCGTTAGTGCAGGGAGTTCCCCCTTGAGGTTGGTGGGTGTCACTTCCTTTGGGACCTCTATGTCTTAGAGATGACAGCTTATGAATTCATTCTCGGGATGGACTGGTTGGTTCCATTTCGAGCCTTTGTAGACTGATATCGTTGCAGGGTGAGTTTCACGTCACCAGAGGGCGGA
Source organism: Viscum album (assembly GCA_963277665.1). NCBI lineage: Eukaryota > Viridiplantae > Streptophyta > Magnoliopsida > Santalales > Viscaceae > Viscum > Viscum album. The sequence continues at coordinate 9,350 of CAUJRU010004186.1, read as the reverse complement.
GAGTTTCTATACAAGGGTGAGTGGGATGTTCAGGCGAGTCGAGCTGGATCAGAGCATCATAGGCAAGGTGGAGTCACAACCCAAATTTCTAGATTATACTTGGATGATCAGGGGAATTTTCAGATGAATTTCCCTCCAGTGGTTGCTTGTTTCAGGTGTGTCTTCCTGTATGACTTTTCAGGTCTACCTCCGGAGCGAGAGGTGGATTTCTCTATTGATCTTGTGCCAGGAGCAACACCAGTGTCCATTCCTCCTTATAGGATGGCTAAACCAGAGTTGCAGGAGCTCAAGAAGCAGTTAGAGGAGTTACATGCAAAGGGTTTCATCCGACCCAGTACTTCTCCTTGGGGTTCACCTGTCCTGTTTTCTAAGAAGGCGGACGCTACCCTCAGACTCTGCGTGGATTATCGGAAGCTAAACCAGTTTATGGTTAAGAACTGATATCATTTTCTGAGGATTGATGATATTTTTGATCAACTTCGGGGAGCACGAGTGTTCTTGAAGATTGAATTGAGATCTGGATATCATCAGCTGTGCGTGAGACCATCAGATATACCACTTACAGCTTTTCAGAGCAGATATGGTCTGTACAAGTACTTGGTTATCCCGTTCGAACTCATGAACGCGCCATAAGTTTTCATGAATTTGATGAATCGTGTGTTCCATCCTTATCTGGACTCTTTTGTGGTAGTATTCATGGACGATATCTTGGTGTACTCTCACACTCGACACGACCATGCCACCCATCTTGAGATCGTATTGAGTACACTGAGAGAGCATCGACTATATGCTAAGCTCTCAAAGTGCCACTTTTGGATGGACCAGATTCACTTCTTGGGTCATATCATCTCAGAGGCAAGAGTTTAAGTAGACCCAGAGAAGGTGAGAGCAGTAGTTTCTTGGGAGCATCCTAAGAACGTGTTTGAGATACAGAGTTTCTCAGGGATGGCTGGTTAATACAGACGCTTCATACAGGACTTCTCCCGCTTAACAGCGCCGTTGATGGGTCTGACTAAGAAGGGTGTGAAGTTCGTTTAGATGGAAGCTTGAGAGACATCCTTTCAGGACCTGAAGGGAAGGTTGAAATTAACACCAGTCCTGATACTTCCAGGGCAAGGGAAGATCTATACAGTTTACTATGATGCATCAGGTATTGGGATGGGTGTAGTGTTGATGCAGGGCGATTGAGTTGTTGCGTACGAGTCTCGGCAGTTGAGACCACATGAGAGGAATTACCCGACGCATAATCTCGAGTTGGCTGAAGTTGTGCATGCATTGCGCTGTTGGAGACATTATCTATTGGGAGAAAGTTTTGTGGTTTTCACCGACCATAAAAGTCTCAAGTATATCTTTACTTAGCGTGACTTGAACTTGAGACAACGAAGGTGGGTCGAATACCTACAATCCTTCGATTTGGATCTTGCCTATACACCTGGTAAAGGTAATGCAGTAGCTGATGCACTGAGTAGGAAGACTCAGATACATGCAGTGCATGAGTCCAGTGATGAGTGGCAGCTGATGGCTTTGTTCTCTGAGATACATTTGGAGGTGCACGACAGTTAGGGGCAAACTTATCTTTCATCTTTAGCTGTGACTTCTACCCTCTTGGACAGAGTGAGGATGAGACAACTATCTAATTCAGAAGGCCTAGTTCTACGGGAGTCGGTGGCAAGTGAGGACCCTCCTCCTGGTTGGAGGATAGGTGATGATGAAATTCTGCGTTTCCATGGACAAGTATGGGTTTCAGGGGATATACGCGAGGAGCTGATGTGGGAGTTTCATGCTTCAGCTTGGGCAGTTCATCCTGGGGTTACCAAGATGTACCGAGACTTGAGACGTCAGTACTGGTGGCCGGGTATAAAGATAGATATAACTGGTTTTGTTACAAAATGTTCCACCTGTCAGCAGGTGAAGGTGGAGAATCAGAGGCCAGCCGGACTGTTACAACAGTTACCCATCTCGGAGCGGAAATGGGATGATGTCGTGATGGATTTTGTGACTGGGTTGTCAAGGTCACCTCAAGTCAATGATGTCGTGTGGGTTGTGGTGGACAGACTCACGAAGGTAGCTCACTTTTTTTCATTCAAGGAGACCTTTGGTGTCGATGATCTCGGAAAGTTGTATATCCGAGAGATCGTACGTCTTCATGGGGTCTCTCATTCTATCATTTCAGATAGGGACGCCTGTTTTACGTCTCATTTCTGGCAGAGTTTTCTGAGGGCACTAGGTGCACAGGTACTTCTGAGCACAACTTATCACCCTCAGACCGATGGCCAGTCAGAGTGTACGATACAGGTGCTAGAAGACATGCTGCGTGCATGTGTCCTGGACTTTGGGGGCTCTTGGGAGAAGCATATACCCCTTTTCGAGTTTGCCTACAATAACAGTTTTCAGGAAACTATTGAGATGGCACCTTACAAGGATTTATATGGTAGGCCATTCCGATCACCTTTGTGCTGGTTAGAGGTAGGTGAGGAAGATTTATTGGGACCACATCTCGTGCAGGAGACTTCTGAGCAGGTCTAGTTGATTCAGAAGCGAATGGCTACCGCGCAGTCTCGTATGGGTGCTATGGCAGCATGTCCGAGTGCAAGACCAAACCTGAGAATGGGAGACCGATTTACGTGCTCAGTGGCCGGAGTTGTTTACGGCTACATCTTCACCACCCTTGGAAGGGAAATTTGGGGACGAATTGTTTAAGGGGGGAAGTTTCTAAGAATCCGGTTCTTATTTTTGAGGTACGAGTTTCTTCTTTTCTCTTTCCCTTAAATGTTTTTGAGATAATATGGAAAATGGGGAAAAATCCCAAATTTTGGAAGTACACACCGTGTACTTTTCCACATGCCGTTTATTTTTGGCCGCGTGGGATGAGTACACAGGGTGTGAAGCCGTGTCGGCGGCGAAGGGTGTAAAAACCAACTACACGCCGTGTGGTGGTCCTTTACACACCTTGTAGTCATTCGGCAGGAAAATAGTATGGAGGTGGCCAGCTGTGCAACATAACACGCCGTGTACTGAAGGAGACACTCCGTGTAGTCATGTCGGAAGGTGAACAGTGCCACACTGGCGGGAAACCGCCAGAGGAACAGTTAAAAAATGGGAAGTACACGCTGTTTACTTGGAAATATAGGCTGTGTACTTTGTTTTTTTTGCTTAAAATTGGCAGTAGCCTCCCCTATTCACAGGGAAGGCTTAGAATTGGAGGAAGGAGCAGGAGAGGAGGCTGGATCTTTGGAGATCCGTCGAACGCGCATCGGGAATCCATTTTCTGCACCGGCGATCTCCCTGGAACCGCACGAGTGAGTTCTACCTTCTCCTGGAGTAGTTCTCACCAATTCTTTTCCGTAGGGAAGTAATTTAAGTTTAAGAAAGTTTTCTTCTACGTCAGATCTACGTCGTTCTTGGGCGTTTCTGGAATCAACGTTCACGTATATCATTCGTTGGCATTTAAGGTAGGTGGCTTGGTGTTTATTTTCCAACTGTTGTGTGTTTTTGTGTACCGCTGTGCCATGAACCCCTGTTGGGGTGTTGTGTGGCTGAGGCCGTGGCTATTTTAAATACCTATAATTGAATAGGTAATTAATTGCGATAATAAACTTCTGTTTGGGATCATTTCTTGGATCCAGGACCACCCTGGGGGTGCATTCCTCTGTTTAGCCGTTTGGCTAGGATACCCGAGGGTAAGCCTTTAAAGTAATGATTGTAGAATTTCCTTGAGAGGAATTGCTTGTGTACAACTTGTTTACATGTTGGGAATGGCCCGGTTACCTGTTTAGCCTGAGGGAAGTGTTGTGATTAGCCTGTGGGAACTGTACTATTTAGCCTGTGGGAAACTTCTTTCATGCCTGTGGGCAGTTGATTCTGTGCCTGTGGGAGACACTTCTTACGCCCATGGGAAATATACATATGCCTGTGGGCAGATTCTTGTGTTGGATTCTCTTTACCTAAGGGTAGGGGTTTATGGGTCTGAGGAATTTTGTCTGTTTACTTAGAATATTCACTGTGGTGATATTTTAAAATTAAATGATCAAATGGATGTTAAAATGACAATATATCTGGTTAAGTTAGTAAATTTTCAATACTGATTACTTTATTTCTTTTTACTACTGCACACTATTGTTGCATGATTTCACACAGTTGGGCACGGGCCTTTGGTGGGTGCCTACTGGGATTTATTTCTCACACCCCGTTTGGGCCATGCTTTTCGGCCCAAACATATTATGTTTCTGCAGGTGTAGATAAGGGCAAGGGCCCTTATACAGGTACTTGATTGCTGTTGAGGAGTAGGGGAGCATGGGACTGAGATTAGGCTTGCGATGCTACCAACTATTCTGTTTTGTTTGTTTTGCTGTACTTGTATCGTATTGCACTGCTTTGTAACATGTTCTGGCTGTTTTCTTAGAACTTGAGGCATGTTGCATCATCTTTATATATATATGACTGTTGGTTGTTTTACTGCAGTTGTTTATTTTAAATGTGCATGGTTTACTGTTTCCACCTTTGTTGTATGTTTTTTATTTTATTCCGCTGTGCCACACTTTGAAAAATGAGGGCATAGTTTCCCCACTATCAGAACTGGGCCCTCGCTGCTAGTCGATAGCCTCTGGCATTTGGGGAAATGCGCTTGAGGTCACATGGTGAACCAGGTTCGGGGCACCCAAAACTGGGAAGTTACAGGGAGTAAGTATATTGATGATAGTTCTTCCATTAACATGATATAATTCCAGTATATAGATGATAATGGAGTTTATCATGGTCATTTGGACATAGGAGGTGAGGAAAGAAAAAGAAAATAGATGAACTTGAAAATAAAAGAAAAGTTGAGAGATCCCGCCTGAATGGCCCGAATGCCTTATTTTTATTTTTATTATAGATAATCCCCCTTTTAAGGGTTGAAGGGGAACCTATACATGACCCGTAGGCCCAAGGAACAAGGCCCGACATGACCCGCAATACATGACCCGAAGGCCTAGAGGCATACCATGCCCATTACATGACCCATAGGCCCCGCCCACTAGAACTACCCCTCCCCAGCGTCTTGCATCATTGATCTCCTTAGCTCCCCACCTTGCATTTCTGATCGGCTAGCATTGCCCCGTACAAAGCTTCACGGTGCCTGGTCCTGATGGCGGCTACCATACCCTCTCATTCTTCCAATCCGGTTAGCTCTGCATTTGGTGGCTGCTACTCCTGTTTCTCTGATCCTCTTCTGGGGCATGTTCTGTGTGAACTGGGCTACTCCATGGTCTACGTGACCCAAAGGCCCTATGGCCCGAAGTCCTTTGATGACCCGAAGGCACTGGAGACCCGTAGGCCCAAACCGGTGGCCCAAAGGCCCAAATCGGGTGAATAGTTCCGGCTGCTACAGTACCGAACAGTAACTGCTACAGTGAATGCTACAATACTGCTACAGTGCTGCTATATTAATATGAACAGTAATAAGAACACATAAAATCAAACCTCAACATATGAGAATTGAAAATCAAATAGATAACATAAAAGAAGCGTCGACTAAAAAAAAGAGAATGAAGGATTCCCTTACCTTGTAGAGTAACTCCTAGATCTTGAAGGATGGGACCTTGGGAGCTTAAGGACACATTTGGAGGACTACTAGGGACTTAATACCACCAGATCTTTGAGGATATTGAGTTTTTAATGAAAGAAAATGAAGGGGGGTGAGTGGGTATTTATAGTAATTAAGAGAGAGTTTTTTATTAATTAAAAGGGACACCTCGTTAGTGGTTTTCGCAAAACCATGGGCTTTCCTATGGTATTTTCCCATGGTTTAAGCCACTTAGGACACCTCATGTCATAATATACTGTAGAAAAGTTGACCAGCCCTTTATATTAATAAATAAATCATTATGATGTCATTAAACTACCGAAAACTCAAATCTGTATTTTTACTATTCAGGAAAAATTCAAGTATTTTAGAAAAATTCCAAAAATTCACCCTAACCATTTTTTGACGTGTAGAATTCAAAAATGAACTCCATTTTTTGAAAATAATTTTCTAAGTATTTTTAATTTAATTTTTAAATAAAATCAAAGTTATTTAAAAAAAATAACAATTTAAAGGTATAATTAGTTTTGTATTACATTGAAAAATTAATTAACTTCTCATTATCTTATTACCTTAAGAAAATAAAATATTATCATTATTTACTATTTATAAGGGTCGTATTACTATTCATATTACTATTCATAAGGGTATGTTACTATTTATCAAAAAATCAAGTTGGTTCTATCAAATTCCAAACGACTTACTGGTCACAACTCTAGATGACTGTTTTTCGAAATTCAAAACATAGAAGTGGAAAATTTATGTTTAATGGATAGCATATAACTTTCTTCTATAATTTTTTTTTGTTTCAAAAAAGACTTAGTGCTTCAGGCAATATGAGTTATCTAATGAATAAAAAGTAATTAAGAGAAACATTTCATAAAATGTTTGGGGTGTTATAGGGGGGCTGTCCATGGGGATGGCGGGGCTGTCCAGTGGGGTAGGGGGTGTCCTGGGGGGTGGGCGAGCTGTCCATGGGGGTGGGGGGTGGGGGGGGGGTGTCCACAGGGGTGGCAGGGCTGTCTAGGGGGTAGGGGGTGTCCATGGGGGTGGGTAGGCTGTCCACGGGGGGGTGGGGGGGGGTGTACAAGGGGGTACAGGGTGTCCAGGGGGGTACGGGGTGTCCAGGGGGATTGGGGGGGGGGGGTGTCCAGGGGGTGGGTGAGCTGTCCAAGGGGTTGGGGGGCTGTCCATGGGGTAGGGGGTGTCCATGGGGGTGGGTGGGCTATCCATGGGGTTGGTGGGGTTGTCCAAGGGGTATGAGGTGTCCATGGGGGGTGGCAGGGCTGTCCATGGGGGTGACGGGGCTGTCTAGGGGGTTGGGGTGTCCAGGGGGGCAGGTTGTCCATGGGGTTGGGGGATGTACAGGGGGTAGGGGGTGTCTAAGGGGTGGGAGGGCTATCCACGAGGGTGGTGGGGCTGTCTAGGGGGTACGATGTGTCCAGGGGGTGGGTGGGTTGTCCACGTGGGTGGCGGTGCTATCCAGGGGGTAGGGGGCATGCAGGGGGTGGGATGGATTTCCATTAGGGTGGGGTGGGGGTGGGGGGGGGGTACTAGGGGGTGGGGGGATGTTCAGGGGGTTTTGGGGCTATCCAGGGGTGGGGGGTGGGGGTGTCCGGGGGGTGGGGGTGGGCGGGCTGTCCATGGGGGTGGGGGTTGTCCAGGGGGTATGGGCTATCCATGGGGGTAGGGGACTGTCCACATGGGTGTGAATGAGATCTATGAGATTTAATTGGGTTGTCATTAGTTTATGAAAAACAAATGATGGGTTTTAAGGATTAGAGCGGTATTTTTTAGTGAAAATCCAATTTGGTAGGATTGGTGACTTGATAACATGATGGTATCAAGTTTTCAATTGGAAAATGTTTGGGCATTGGATTCTGGTGGAAGAAATACGGGTTAATGAATATCTATAGGTAGTTATTAGGAATGATATGATGTATGGTAATGAGTTTGTAAGGATTTTCATCATCATTGCATGATGATTAAGGGTGTTTTCCTATATGAAGTTGTATGGATTCCTCGATATTTTTTTCATCATAACATGAATTAAATTTAGGATTTCATCAGAAGGTGAAGTCTAGATAGAATCACTATTCATTTAATACATGGAGAGGTAGGCTTATGAATATGGGGTGTGCATATGGTAGTAGGTCCCTGGTCTAGGTGGATATATATGGGTATTTTCTTCCCCTGGTCTCTATACAAAAGGATTCTAAAAGGCTCCCACTACCTTCCAAGGATATATTCTTTCTAGAAAAATGTGTTTTTAGAGAAGGAATTTATCCTATATAGTTGATGTCACTTTTAGATCATGTGATGCCTTACTCATCAAGATGACTAGACAAGAACCAAATCCAAAGAGGCCTCAGAAATATCAAAATATCTAGAAGTGATGACTTCCCAGTGCTTATTGGTGAACTATGGAAGTGATGAATTCCCACCTACACAACCCCCCTCCCCACCTCACCCCCAAAAGACCCCCTTGCATAGCCCCTCCCCCTGCACCCCCTCCCCACTTGCACACTACACATCCCCCACCTGCACACCCCCTCCCATCCACCCACTACACAACCCCCCACTCCCACCCCCACCTATACACCCCACCCCACCCCACCCCCCAACAAACTCCCACCTGCCCAGCCCACCCCCAACCTACACACTCTCCTCCCCCACCCACTTGCACAACCCCCCCCCCCCCACCTACACCCCCACCTGAACAACCCCACTCTCCCCATCTCCACCTGTACAACCCCCCACCTCACACCCAACAAGCTCCCCCCACTACACACCCCAACTGCACATCCCCCTTCACCCACTGCACATCCCACCTACCTGAACACCCCTCCCCCCACCCACTACACCCCCAACACCTGCACCCCCCACTTGCACAACCCCCTCCCCCCCACCCCCATCAGCACAACCCACCCCCACCCACCCCCACCTAAACAGCCCCCACCCACCTCACTCCAGCAGACTCCCCCTGCACAGCCCCCCTCCCCTAACACCCCCACCCTGTACAGCCCACCCCCCACCTACACAGCCCCCTCCCCACCTCAACTCCACCTACACCGCTACTCTAATCGGCCCCAATACCTTCATATGGTTCACTAAATCTACAAAATAGTAGCTATAAATACTTCAAATAAAATTGACTCACAAAATATGAATCAAAAAATCATGACAGTGTGTAGAAAAAAAAACATAAAACAAATCAAATTTTAATTATTGGGTATACCATACAACATGCACCTCGGGTTTAGAATAAATCAAAAAATAAAACAAAAAAATAGATGGAAAACATTTAATCTAAGGTACCACTTACAGATTTGAAGTGTAGAACAAAACAACTTTCTGATTGAAGGGTGGAATAATTTTCTGAGCGAGAGAGCTCTGTGTCTCGGCTTTAGGTCTACAATCGGGTGGATGGGGGATTGGGGTTGCTGACAATTTTAGGGGAAAAATTTCCCAATGGGTTTTTAAAACCATTGGGAAAGGTAAGTTTTACCAAAGGTTTACAAAATCGTTGGCAAAGGCTTCCTAAAACTCACATTTACCAATGGTTATATAAAACCGTTGGGTAAAGTCTCACATATGCCAATGGTTTTATAAAATTGTTGGTTAAAAATCATCTACAACTCTCTATTCCAACAGTTTAGTGAAACTGTTGGGTAAAGACCTCTCAACATCCCTACTAAAATGGTTTATAAAATCCATTGGAAAAAATCCGTTGGTATATCCTCCATTTCTAGTAGTGATAGTACGTTCTGGATTATTCATGAGCTCC